>ML799434.1:688649-730004 GCA_009831015.1 Picea engelmannii | reverse complement strand
ATTTGGGTTCCCAAAGGTGAACCTCATGTTGAATATTATCCTTTAAAGTTCCTATGAATACATCAATCAAGTGCTCATCTGGAATATCTGTTACTTTTATATTCAATCTTTGGAAGTTCTCAATGTGCTCGGTAACTGAAACCTTTTGCTTGAGATGCATCAATTGGCTAAAGAAGGTATTGCTCCTTGTATCCTCACAGTGTGCTATCATTTCTTCCGTGAAAATTGTCCAAGTGACGAGTGATTTGCGAGAAAAAAGCCATCGATACCATACAAATTGATTGGGTTCTAAATATAAATAAGCAATTAGTACCTTTTGTGTATGTGGCACATTATGTAGATCAAATAATTGCTCCATCTGAAGTATCCATGTGATTGGGTCCTTGCCATCAAACTTCCTCATATCGATCTTAGGAACGTAGTTGGTCTTCAACCCAAAGTTGGAGTTTCTCCATTCTTCATTCACCTTCCTTGTGTCCTCATCATGAATTTCATGGGATACATTTTCACTTTCAGGTGTCTTCTCTGTTACAAAATTTTTCAATACTTCCATGATCTCCTCTTTTAAACCATTCATCTTTTCCTCCAACTTAACTTCCATCTCTTGTAGTTCATCTTTTGTTACTATCTTCTTTTGTAAATAATTTATGTCCCTATGCATTTCTTCACGTTCATCAAGAGTCCAAGTAGGATTGTCTAGAGGCTTATTTGATGTAGAAGTTCCCTTTTTGGGTGGCATGTTGGCCAAGTATCACTTTTGAACCTTGATTTTAAGGTGGTTTTGCAAGACACTCTTTATTATGTTGTATCTCCCATGTTTCATACCTTCTGGGTATGAAACTTTCTTTTATGTAGTTCTCTGATATTTCTTCTCTCCAATGCCACAGGTCTTATCAAAATTGGATGTGCCAAGTGGAATTTGCGGTAACTTGCCCACAACTTGTTTTTTTTTCCTTTCCAGGAGATCTCACTTGTATAGCATGCACCACACAAAATGATTGATATAAAATTCTGAAAATCATACCAAAAATATTACAGACTGTCCACTATCCAATGAAACTAGTCTCACTCAATTTGGATACTCTAGGAATAAGTTATGATTTTTTTACCTGGAACAACTTCTTGAGACTAGTCAATAGTACTAGTCAGATACCCTATCTTCCAGAGGGTGTATATAAAAATATAAGATGACCCAGAATATTAACCTTTTACCACATATACCTTACTAATTTATGTGAATATAGTCTAGATTTCAGGGTCTGAAACGTTACAGAAAACGTTTTATAGCGAAAATTCCGCAATGACTCAGTTCAGGATAATTCCATAACCCTATCTTGCACAGGTTGTATCTCCGAAAGTATAAGGCCTCATGAGTTGAAATTTTAACCCAGTGTACCTTGATCCATCTACTAAATATCCTCCAAGTCGTTCCTTCAAAAACATTGAAGAAAAAATGTTATAGAGAAAATTCCAAGGTGTCTCAGATGTAGCAGTGAAACCCCAAGACCTTGAGCTCTGATACCATATGTTAAGAACCAAATATCAATATAGCATAGAAAAACCTCAGAATAAGTACTCAACACCTTGAAAAAGAGATCATTTCAGATAATAATCCTCTTTGAGGGGGAAACCTCCTTTTACCCCACATAAATGTTCAAGTACAAGAATATTCCAAATGAAAATGTCTCCTTGGTATATATAGGAGACTAGGGGTATAATTACAACTAATGGAATAAAGATGACATAAATAAAATAACATTACTAATGTAATATGCCCCAATTAAGGGGTAATGGGCCAATATTATGGCTTAATAGTGAATCCAACAACATATGGTTCCCTAAATTGGAGAATCATTAGCTCATGTGTGTCGGATTCAGAGGAATGGGAACACTGGCATCAAAGGATGCATGATGTATCAACCAAATGGTGTGTCTGCATTACTCATGTGTTTCCCTAGATTGGAACAGAATTATGTGACCCTCCCAAATATGATGGTTTGATGGAAATAAGATCTTTTGTAAAGGAGTTTGAGTTGCAGATACCCGAACAAAAAATATTTTTCAAATTAGATGTTGTCTTGAAGGCTAATCCAATCAGATAGTGGGCTTCACATAAAGAAGGAATAGACGACTAGTAGCAGTGTAAAATATTAATGCAAGTTAGATTTGGTACCAAGGTTGAGTATATTGCGCAAAAATATGCAGGAGTAAGTGACCTAATAGATCATTGCACAATGCAGAGAGATATGGATTTTAATATCAAAGGAGGAATGGATGCCTAGGTTCATACATATATTGGATACGATCCCCAAGAACTGGTACCTGGAACTAGAAATGTGCATAGAAACAACAAATTGGGACAATTTAACTCAAGGGTTTAAGATAACATTTACTTTTGAAAATAAATCGCCATTAGTAGATGTAGATTTGCATGCCATTAGAAACAAGATTTGTTCGGTAGAAGGTTCGATGGAGGTAGTACATGTGTGCAGTGTGCATAGAGTTTCTATGATAGTGTATGAAATATTGGAATGTTATAATGTTGCTAAAGAACATCATGTCGAGGAAGATCCAAGAAATACACAAATACCTGAAACTGAGAGGGAACATGCAATAGAAGGTCCAAAGCTTGGATCTACTGCGTATGCATAACCATTAAGGACATGTAAGGTGAATATTGGGAAAAAAGAGAATCTCTATTTTGCACATATATGCGACTATTGGAATGATGAAACTGTGGAAGAGATTGTAGATGTACTGCATGAGTATAATGATCTATTCCCAACCATGTTTTCAAAAATGAAAGGGATAGTTGGTGAATTAGGAGAAATAAATATTTCTTTGAAACCAAATGCTAAGCCAGTAAGACAAAGACCCTACATACTGAACCTGGAGTATAAAAAGAATGTAAAGGTAGATATAAATCGAATGTTAGAGGTAGGAATCATTGAGACAATCGTATAATCAGAATGTATAAGTCCAATGGTAGTACAAGATAAGAAAACATGGGGAATTAGAATTTGTGTAAACCTAAGAAAGCTAAATAATGATTGTCTGCACGACCCATTTCTGACACCTTTTACAGATGAATTTCTAGAGAAAGTAAGTGGGTAGAAGACCTATTCTTTCACACATGGATTCTCAGGATATCACCAGATAAAGATTTCTCAGGAAAACAAACATAAAACTACCTTTGAGACAGAGCGGGGAAGCTATCGGTACACAGTGATGCCTTTTGGGTTGAAGAATGCCTCTGCAATTTTCTCGAGAGTACTTGTCGCAGCCTTTAAGGAATTTATTCATAAGTTCCTTGAAGTTTAATTATATGATTGAACTATCTTTAGTATATTAAAATACCATATATAAGTATTGAGATTAATGTTGGATAGGTGTAGACAATGTCATATTTCACTGAATTTGAAAAATGTATTTTTTGAGGCTTACTAGTGGATCCTTCCAAGATTGTAGTGATTTTGGACTTACCACCACCTACATCAGTATGAAAGTTAAGAGAAACACTAGGCCATACAAGATACTATAGAAAGTTCATTAAAGGATATGTGCGTATTACAACACCCATGGAGAAGTTGTTGAAGAAAGAAGCTAAATTCCAATGGAATGAAACTATGAGAAAGGGTTGGACACATTGAAGCAGAAGTTAGTGACTAAACCAATTTTGATATTCCTAGATTGGAAGAAGGAATTTCATGTTCATGTGGATGTGTTGTCCATATATTTAGGTGCAGTATTATCTTAGCTAGGATATGGAGAGTTAGACCACCCGATTTCATTTGCAAGCACAAAGTTTTCAACAACAGAAAATAAATACACTATGACAGAACGAGATGGGTTGTTAATGGTGTATACGTTGCAGAATTTTAGACAATATTTGTTGGGTTCTCATTTAAAGATGTATACATACCATTCTGCACTAAGATACTTAGTAAACAAGCCAGTTTGTGGGGGGGGGGATTTTCATATGGTTAATTTTGCTCCAATAATATGACTTTGAAGTCATCGTTAAGCCAGGAAAATTGACTGCAGGACCAGATCACTTATCGCACATTCTATCAGGAGAAGATGCTAGGAATATAAATGATAGTCTACCGAATGCACATTTATTTGCAGTTCAAATGGTGGACGACTACTTTGCATACATTGTGCAATTCTTAAGTACAAGAATGGCTCCAGCGGACATGATAGTTGCACAAAAGAAATGGCTATTGGTTAATGCATCAGACTATCAACTAATTGCGGAAAACTTATATAAATTAGGTGAAGATGGGATATTGAGACAATGTGTGTTAGAGCATGAAAGGCCAATGATACTATCATAGGCACACAAAGGTATTGCAAGAGGACACTATGCAGGTAAAGAGACAATGCATAATAGTTTGTGTGCAGGGCTCTAGTGGTTCACACTTCACAAGGATGCTAAAGAATATTTCCAGGGATGTGATGTTTCTCAAAGGGTTGGAAATCCATCCAAAAGGGATGATATGACCTTGCATCCACAGGTTACATTGCATGATTTTGATAAATGGGAAATAGAATTTGTTGGACCAATCAATCCACTATCCATGAGATCAAGAGCTAGGTATATAATCACCGTGACAGAGTATTTGACTAGATGGAAAGAAGAAATATCATCACAGATTATAGCACAAATATTGTTGCATGATTTCTATTTGAGAATTTATTTATAGGGTTTGGATGCCTACACATTTTACTGAGTGATCAAGGGATGCACTTCCTAAATAAGACAATTGCAGCATTAACTAAGGAGTTTCAAATTCACCATCAGAGGAGCACGTTGTATCACCCCTATGCAAATGGGACAGTAGAATCCTTCAATAAAATTTTAGAGAATGCTCTAACAAATATCCGCAACACAGAAGGGATGATTGGGACTTGAGGGTCCCTGCAGTATTATGGGCATATAGGACTACAAGAAAAAATTTGAAAGGACAAACGCCCTTTAGGTTTCTATATGGGAAAGAAGTAGTAATGCCAATGGAATTTATTGTGCCAATCTTGCACATTTAAACGATTGTTGATCTTTCAAGCTCTAGCACAGTAGAGGAAATATTTTCATAATTGTTACATCTTGAAGAATACCAATTTGTCACATGATTCCATCAATAAGTCCAGAAGGCAAGAGAAAAAGAATGGCATGATAGGCATATTAAACAAAAAAAGTTTCAAGTGGACTTAGTGTTGCTATACGACAACAAGTTCATGAAACACCCAGGGAAGTTTAGGATGCATTGGTTAGGTTGATATGTGATCAGGTATGTGACAAAAGTAGGTGTTGTGCAACTAGAAATGTTGAATGGTGAAGTCTTGGGGGGACTGGTGAATGGGAGTCGGTTGAAACTTTATAATTTCAACCAATCATCCGCACACTAGTCTAACCTATGCAGAAACATGTGTACCATAGTAGTGTATTATAGTAAGAAAAAGAAAAAGAAAAGAAACAGAGGAAAAGGTAATAAAGTAAGTGAAGGAAAGATACAAAAAGTTGAAGTGTTAGGAAAGGGTCAAGAAGTTAAGATATATCAGAGAAAGAAATAAATAGGATAATGTCGTGTATGAGAAAGAAGATGAAGTGAGATACATAGACATCAAGAGTAAGTGCATAGAAGAAGCATGTTATGCATTGATAAAGGATTGTGCAGAGGAAGTGAATTGCACACAGAAGAAAATGTTGTGCAATGAACGAATGAATAAGTAGGAAAAATGCATGGAAGAAGAAGAAGACAGGCAATTAAAAGTATTAAAGAGCAAAAATGATGGGTAAAAAGAATTAATGAAGAAACATAATGGATACATGTAGTCATAAATGGAAAGCGTTGATGGAGATCATGACAGAATGGAAGATCGGGGCAAAAATCCAATGAAATATTTGGAATTAATGTAGCGTTAAAGTAGGTATTGATTGCACACCACTAGTGGATTAGATAGTTAATTCAGGCACCAAGGTAAATGGACAGTTTTGGAAGGGACAGAAAAGCCACTAAGGGGTTGACAAGCCAACATTATTTTCATTTGGAGTTTCCAATGAGTAGAGAGAGTCAAGAACAATGTTGCAAAGCCCTAAGAAATTCCACAGAGTCAAAGTAGTTGTCAAAGGTAACAATATTGTAGAGATGGCAATGCCAAAGGCAACAACATCAAAAAAAAATAAAGCATGAACTAGAGCAGCAAGAACACTACCAGAAGTTGAGGAGACTTTGAGAGCATCCTCATCAGAGCCAAGGTTTCCAAGGGACTATGTTCCACCGAGGAAGGATGATGCCAAACCAATTAAGTTAAAGAAGGAGGACATGTATGAATTGGTGATGCTAGAAATTCCAGCTAGGGTAATCATTGACAAGGATATGCTAGGCAAGGTGCTGCAACTAAAATACGCAGACCACGACATCACAGATACAATGAATTTCCTCGAAATTGCGTCAAACAAATACTTGGAGATGAAAATCAATGCGAAGATGTACCTTCCTGTAGTTGAGACGCAGGTATGGGCCAGAGGGTTGAAACGAATTGGCCTACTGAATCTATTTGACATTCCACACTTTGGCAGGATCTAGGAGATTAATGCATGTGTAAAGATGTTATTAAGTTGTGTGCACGAAGACTACTTGTGGTTAGATAGGTCGATTTATATAGATACAGATCTGATTGCACAGATCATGGGATTACTGACACAAGGGAAAGATCCTACATCGTTGTTCACAAATAGAAAGCATGAGAAGGTTATGTCAAAGGACATGAAGGAGAAATTCCACACAGTTAGAGGTGTGCGCGGGTTGGATGTGCCAGGTATATGTGACCCAATGGTACGATTTGAGATGCAAGCATTGGAGTGCAAATTGATGAGAAAGTGAAGGAAATATTAAGTGTCTATAGGCATGATAGCTACGGTCAAGAAATGTGTAGAAGGAGTAACAATGAGTTGGGCGCCATTTTTACTTAACCAGTTCCTAGTAGACTACATGGAAGCATAGGACAAAGGAATGGAATTCCATTATTCTGGGTTATTACTTATGATCACATTAGTAGTATGGAAAGAACCAGAGGATGCACAGTTTCCAGGTATGAGAGGAAAGTCATGCTTGGACACCAAGTATCAAAACTTGTGGTACATGATGCAGCCCCCCTACTCCCGCATAAGGCTACACGACCTCTCAGTCAAGGATATCTGATTCTTGAATCGAACAACTCTTTGAAACCTTTATGGTCTCGTTCTATATCTAAACACATGCCCTTTCGGATTTCTGGCATAGGTCTTATGGCACCAACGACCTTCCCCTTCGCACTTGCGAAATCTCAGAGTTTGGGCGCTAGCTCTTTTTCTGATAAACCCCTCCATGTTGTGACCTTGGGAGATGACCTCACGTAAACACGTGATTGTGGGTGTGCCTAACAGTGGTTTGGAACCAAACAAAATTTCACCCCGCAATTCACCTCGAGCCACCACGTGTACTTTTACCAATACTGTGGTCTCGATGGTGGTCTTCCCTCAACTTTTTAAAGCTCGAGCACCTTCTATCCCCATAATGCAAGTTGACCATCGATCTCACAATCTTGACTATGCTTCTGAACTGACAGCTGAGATCTGTCCCTTCCAAGTCTGCGGATTAGATCTGACCCTTTCAAATCAACGGGCGTGATTTCCTTTGTGATTCACCATTCGTATTTTTCAACTCTCAAACCTTGATTTCTCCCGCAATGACAAATATTTTTCCACGTTCCCTCTTCAATCAATGGTTTTTATCATTTCGGGATTCCAGACTTCGAAAATCTCAAATCTCAACTCTTTTCCCAATTGATTTTATTTGGAGCTAGTAATCCACTAACGCGTGTCTCCCGCTGATCTGATGGTTGCAGTCCCTTCGGGTCTTTGGACTTTAGATTTATCAATTCTCAACTTTCACATTCCCTCAAAGTATGTGGATTTCTACCGCATGTCCCCTTGAATCGGACCATTGAGATTTACTTCGGGTATTTACTCAGAGTCCATGGATTTGCACCATGTCTCACCTTAAATTTGATGGCTATGAATTACTTCAGGTCTTTATCCAGAGTCCATAGATTCACAACACCTGTCCTCTAGATCTGATGGTTGAGATCTCCTTCGGAATTCGGGTTTCGGGAGTTTCAACTCTCAAGTGAAACTCTCAAATTGATTTCCCCGAAGCCACTGATATATTGATACGTATCTCTTGGAGATCAACGATCAAGATCTACTTCGTCTACCTCACCTCATCCTAGTCCATGAACTTCCAAAGTTGTGAATCTTGTGCCACCTGTCCTTCTTGATGATGGATGGTCCCAAATTACTTCGGGACTTTGAAACATTGGTAAGTCCACTCTCCAGTGTGTGCAAAGCGCTAAGGTTAGTTCACCCTGCTTTGATCAGATGGTTGTTGGTCCTCTGCACTGTGATCCAATGGTTGTTGTCGTTCCTCCTCCTGAGCTTCTGATTTCTTCCAACTTAGAATATTTTCTAAGTGTTCAAAGGTTTCAAACTTTTCTCCTCCTACAAATTCATCTCTTGGACCTCGTCTTCACTTCTGAAAAGAGTTATCTCTTTTGAGCTTGATCTCCTTGAATATTTTGATTTACCACGCACTCCTTGTGTTCCTGGGATTTCGATAACTCAGTTCAAAGGATTTCTTGAAAATAAATTCTTCCCACACTCCTTGTGTTCCTCTGTCCTGGTTCTTTGACGCTTGGTTTCTCTTTGACGTTGTGCACTCCTTGCACCTGGTCTAAGTTCCCTTTGTTCTCTCTGAACTCCTTTGAGTCAATCCGAGACTCTGTTGACGCACTCCTTGCATACGAGATGCACACCTTGCATACGAGTTTCATAAGAGAAACAATTGAAACTTATCCAGTTTCATCTCAACCTCATATGATTAACTCTTAACAATCATACATGAACAAAATGAACTAAATCACGCACATAATGCAACATTCATTCAATCACACATCAAAATTAACACAATCCGAAGGATTTGGACAATTATTTTTGTTTTATTCATTCATGAAACAAATTACATAGTATTGCAGTTCTTCGTTGTGTCTTTCTTCTACTCTATTTTGTCTCTATTGATATCTCTCCCCCTATATCTATTACAATACAACAACAAACTATCTAAGGATTGGCTCCACGATCTCTCTCTGTCTTGTCTGCAACCTATCCTATCAGGTCTTAGCGATTACCTACCTTGTCCTATTACAATAACTATCAGTTATTACCCGATAAGAGCCGACACTCTATATATGAAACTCCTTACAGTCGTATAAGACTTTACAACCAAGATATATTAAAAATGTTGTTTCCAAAATATCTCAACAACTCGATTTACTTCTGAGTTAAATTTTGATTCTAAATTATGCCATGTTGATATGTCATATCCCTGCCGCCACGATTACGTCTTTGACTTTGAAGGAAATGCTCCTACATCATACTCCTCTGGTTAAAATATTCATGGACTCATGTCCATGAGTTCCTGCATTGTTTTTCCATGCTTCAAAATATAAGGTTCAGTGACCCAACTTGAATCTTCCACTAGATGATCTTTCCACTTCACTAAGTATTCAGGATATGTCTTCCTCTTGGTCTTCTTTCCATCTCTTTGTTCAATGATTTTCTCCATATGAGGTTTTTCTGCTGTGGACAATTGTTCTTACCACTGAACTTATTTCTAATCATCTGATTCTCCTGCCTCATCTCTCCTGTAATGATACATGTATGCAACATTGAATATCGGTGATATCCCAACATTGTCTGGCAACCCAATTTCATAAGCATTGGCTGCAAATTTTTTGAGAATCTTGCATGGTCTTATCTTCTTCATCTTCAATTTGTTATATGTCCCCCTTAGAAACCTTTCTTTTCTCAAATGAGCTAAAACCTCATCTCCTACTTCGAATTGAACTTCTCTCCTCTTCTGATCAACTATGTTCTTATATTTTATGTTGTTTTCTTGTAGCTTCTCTCTAACTCTGTCATGGAGTTTCTACATTTTTGTTGCAAAATCCTCTTCTCCAACACTTCTGAACTCATATTGATTAAGATCTCTCAACTATGTAATCCCTCTTGGATATATACCTGTTGGCAACCAATTCATTTTTTTCACTGTCTTATAAGCTGCCTACACCAATGTTTTGCAAACATTAATTTTTCGTCGCAATTCTCAAATAAACGACATTTTTATTTTTACGATTTTTACACACTTACCTTCATTTGTTTTCACGACTGTAAGCGTGAAAAATTGGTCTTTCGAAGTCGCATTAAAATCCTTATTGAATTGTCATTATCATTTTTGTCGATATGCTTATTGCGCTTACATTTTACTTATCATTATACAGTTGGCAAGACCTTTTGATCTGTACTCATTGGGCATTCTTTGATTGATTATGTGATTTCGTTTCATGAGTAATTGAGGTTGTGATGCATTGGTAATTGGATTTATATGTTCTTTGATGTGATATACTTGACCATTGGTGTTATGGTTAAACCCTTGATATATTTCATTTGATATGACACCTAGTTCAAAACGCATTGGCGCATTGGTCCAACACTTGGGATTGGTTTCGATTTGTATGTTGGTTTTAAATCTATGGCATAACTATTGCTTGCACGCGTGGTTTATCCACTTACCAAAGGTTTCATTGGATTGATTGGAATGGCACAGTTATAACATATATGCGTTGTGATTTGTATAGTTCAAAGAGTTGACGGTTGTACCTTGGCAATAACTATTATGCATGGCCAACGAATAGCTCCACCACCTTCGCACGATGTCATTAATGCCTATCCCTTATCCTTGTTTCACCTCTGTTAGCTTGGGTAACCCTTCGTGCACTCTGGTCCTGTGTATGCTATGATTCAAACCCTGGCTCGTTCATCGTGTGCTTGGCTCCATGGCACCGGTGGTACGAATTGAGTTGAACGGTATCCAAGCCTTGCTACTATTTAACAATGCCCGGAAAGACTTAGAGGATAGCGGTTGGCTCACCTTTGTACAATGATTCAAGGGTTTTAATCTACTTGTTGCACATCAGTTCGCCCTGAATTTTGATGGCTGTAGGGCCAAGGTGGGTGACATTCAGTTGGAAATCAGTGAAGAGTTTATTAGCTATGCCATCGGGTTACCATCCACGGGCCAGCATTGGCTCAAAAACTCTAAGGTTGAGGAGGTGTCATGGCCACTACTGTTCGTCTCATGAAAGGTCACATCCTGTGACGAGGGTATGCCCATTTCCATGCTTAAACCATGATGGCATGATCTTTTGATGGTGGTCAAACAATTTGTGACCTGTCAGGGTCGGTATGGGTTAGTTTTTCTCTACCACCTTCGTTTGTTAATGAATTTTATGGGTTATCCATTGAATATGCCTTTTTATTTCTAGCGTAGCCTATACAAAATGGCTAAAAGGTTTAAAAGAGAAAAGGCCGATAGTAGCTTGTTCCACCATGGCCTAATCAGACTCATCGTTGTTCATCACTTGAATCTCCATGGTGATAGTTGGTGATCTTTTATCTCTCGAAATGGTTTTGATGATACAGAACCTGTCCAAGTTGACAAGCCTATGGTTAATGAAACCAAGGTTGAGCCACCTATTCCCTTCCATGTTCTACTACCCTCTCCTAAACCCTCGGTCGACCCTGATATTGACTTACCCGACGTTATGACTGAGAAGGTTGAGGCTATTAAAAAGCCTATGAGAAAAAAGGTAAAGGGAAACACTATTATTGATGGAAAAGGTAAAAAGAACGCTCGGATTATCTCACGAATGGCTAGGAATAAACCTAAACCTAGCGCTGAGCAGAAGCCCATAGTCCTCAGTGAAGACTCGGACTCTGACATAGAACGCTTCCTATCTAGTGAGTACCCTTACTCACAGGGTCTGTGCTCTGAACCACCCTATGACTTTGTTTCTAATCTTCCCCCTTGCCTAAGGAATAATCCTAGCTATCCTGGGATCAAGCTTCATAACGAAACCCTCGGCAATTTAACCAAACCCTCACATGCATTTTTGAAGCCCGGACAGTCGTCATGTGACCAATGTGATGTGTGGTTGGAACGATACTATATAGACGTTCCTTTATTACAGTCGAAGATCCAATCATTGGAAAACCAAGTTGCAGTGTTGACCAGCCAAAGGGACAAGCTTCAAGCAACTGATAGGAAGCAGAAAACCATTGGTTCCATCATTTTTAGGAATATTGAATTGGCTACAGCCGTTGTCAACTCCAAAATGTCATGATCAAGCCGTCTGCTCATCATCCAGGTATGAATTTAGTTATCAATTTCGTTTTTTGAATTCATCGGATTAATGTAATGATGTGAGTTTGGTTTTCAAATAGCTCTGTCTATCATTTGAAATGGCTCTGTCATAATGTTGTTCATCCTGTACAATGTTTTCATTTTGCTAAAATTGAATGAGGTTATGATATGGTTAAATCATTCGGTCATGCCTAGTTTAGAAATTGATAGGTTTTCATCGGATTTGATTCGTTTGTCTGTTGAGTTAACGAAATCGATGGTTTACTTTCGATTGGATTTGTTTGTATCTAATCTGAACAGGAGGTTTTCATGCTAAATTTAGAGCACGATCATGTTTTGATTTGGTATGATTTCGTTATGATGAGTTTGTATGCTGTGATTTTGGAACGACTTCGTGAGTTTGAATTGACGTGATGTAATCTTCTAAATTAGGAATACAACTCTGATTGACTCTGATTTGGAAAGAACAACTCTGTTTCGTATAACGATATTCTCATTTAAGCCTGTACAAAAGATATATACGCTTGAATCATGGAACGGTTTTGATTCACAACGGCTATGTTAAAATCCAACTGTTCGATTCGCTCTTGTCTTGATTGGATTGTTGTATATCTTCAGTTAATACGATTATTTTTATGAGTTGGATTCGTATCATAGATGCTTCTCTGTTTGATTTTAATTTGCAAAACGAGTTGATTAAACCCAGATCGACAAATGTTATCTTTTTCAAAGTCGGTTATAATTCGTTTTGAAATGAATGATTTCGTTCAATGTCAATCGATTTGTTTGCCCCAAATAGGGATAACAAACAATTGAACAAATCCTACAGATCCTATTATCAATCGATTGATTCCATTATCATTTCGTTTGTAGTAATGAACACACCAGTTTTGATTTGATGGATCTTTTGTTTATGTTAATACAGTTGTATCAAATCTGAAAACGATCCTATTTTTTCGTATAGATTCGATCGTGTTTCCTGTTGATGGATAAGGGAATCGATTTGTTTAACTGTATCGATTCCGGTTTGATATGAAAAATATTTCATTACTGTTCATTACGTTTCTGTTTACCCGATTTTGTGATAACAAACGAAACCGAGTATATGCATTTCTGAAGTCGTTTGATTGATCTTAGTCGTGTTTTGATCTCAATCTAGTATAACAATTTCAATTTGAATGATTTGTTTGTCTCTCAAATAGCTATTAGATACTTGTTAATAGTTGAATTTGATTCTTTAAAAGATTTGAATTGATTTTAATGTTGATTTTGTGTCTAATTTAGACCAGCTACAGAATCACAAGATTCTGTAGCTAGTCTATAGAAATAGATTTATTTTTTTTATCATTTTTATCAATAAAATATCCTTCTAACTTGTCCATTTTTAACCCTTTTCAGGTACATCCGAATTTCATTGGGCATGCTGGACAGTCTAGGAGATATTTGTGTGTTTTAGTTTTATTTTAGGTTCCTAGTTTAGTCAGACTTGGGGTACTTCCCAGATTTTCTGTAAACAGTTTTGTTAACTTCCACAGGGATGTTTTACCCTATGGAAGGTCTTTAAATACTTATTATTTTTTGTAATAAGGAGCATCCTCACTTGTGGGAGAACCAGGCTATGGATTTCTAATACAAACTGAGACAAGAGTTGATGTTTTGCTACAGCTTTCACTTTCATAATATCAATATTTTGTTTCAAGTTTATGCATGTCGTTTGCAGTTGATTATAGACTACTTTAGCTATCGTAATCTATTGTAGAATGATATGATTTAATTAATGTGTTATCCATATCTGATTTCTTTCATTACTTAAAAATACAGCAATTACTTTGTTTTAGTTAATGAATCATAGATTTCTCTTCTTCATTAATTGAATCATTTCGTATAGATCTTTGCATACATGTTTATCTAACTGTGAAGATTTATAAATTATAAGATTGTTGTATTTTTTATGTGTTGTTTGTCCTGTAATCATATTTGAAGAGCATTGCAGCTTATCGTTTACGAGAAGCTAGTGGATAATTCGGTGCGGGTTTCCTCGCTCCGATGAGCTAAGACAATCATTACAAAACAGGACGAACTTGGAGCGTTTCTCCAGGTCAGTTTGTTATTTATTTGTTTGATTAATTTGTTAGTATAATATTAGTAGTTTAGTTAGATATATGTTTAGTTAGGTTTGTAGTTAAAGTTAGTATATTAGTTGTTTTGTTTAGTTAGTTTTGTTTTATTTTTGTTCATAAAATTATAAAATCAACAAAAAATATCTCCCTCTATCTTAGGACAGAATACAAATGAGTTTTTCAGGTTTTCATTCAAATCTGTAAATTGTTAATATTGTACATTTTTTGAATAAGATTTAGTTCTATTAGTAGTTAGATAGTTAATTAGTTAGAGTTAGTATAGTATTAATTAGTAGATTGTATATATAGAATAGTTAATTTTGTTTTAGTTTGTTTTAATAGTTAATTTTAGTTAAATTAGTTAGTTTAGAGTAGTTTTTTTTTGTTTTCTTAGGACCTTATATCGGCTAACGGAGCCGCTAAACCCGTTAGGGTGGTTCATCCCAAACAGCTTGGGTTATTAGACAACCCCAGACCGGTTCCACTCTCCTAGTTGACGGACGGTCAATTTCGCCCGTCAACAAATGGCACTAGAAGAAGGGCCTGAACTTAATTAATGGCATGAGGCGGTCGCAAGACTCCTCAACCACCTAATCGCTCACCTATAGTGACTAGAATCCATTCAAACAATAATATTCCCCTTCAAATAGAAACTACTTCAACCGACGATCCACATATCACAGTTGAGCCAACAACCCCTAATCCTACAAGTGGTGACATACAAGAGATTGTCCGTCAATCTCTTATAAAAACAAATAGTGCCTTAGCCCGTTTGAGGCAACCTAACCGTCCGTGGGGCCAACCTTTGGACTTCTCTGATATCAGAGAACAATTAGGAGGCATTGATCTCACTGTGAATCCTTCAGATCCAATCTTAAATCCTGTTGCAGGAGGATCTGGGATATCTCCTTCACCACCTCCATCATCTCCTTCCTCTTTTGGAGAACATTCCTCTGACGAAGGCAATTCCCCTTCTCAGCCTTCCACACCCACTACCCCAATGTCAAATCATAACAACCCTGCTAGACCTTGGCTTGACCAGGATGCCGTAGTTGTACCTGGAGCTCAGCATCCTTTACCTAAACACCCGGAGAAATGGCTTCCCAAGTTTGATCTTGACTCAAAGCAGATCGCTGAAGATCACATTAAAAAGTTTATGTTAGCCATAAGACTCCGCAATGTCAAACATGAAGATTTTTTCTGTAGGTTGTTCCCTTATACTTTCGAGGGCAATGCATCTACATGGTACTTTTCCCAGCAACCCCATACCATCGTGTCTTGGGAAAAGTTTGAGTCATGCTCTTTGGAAAAGTTCAGAGACGGTAAACCTCCAGAAGTCCTAGTCATGGATCTTTCTAGCTTAAGAATGAACCTGAAAGAAAAGGTTAAAGACTTTAATCAAAGATTATTAACACTTAAAAACCGAATCAATACAGATTCCATGCCCGCTAAGAGTCTTATAATAACATACTACACTAAAGATTTTCATCAAAGTATAGCTATTTGGGTTAAACGATCTAAGAAAGCCACGTTGTTAGAATCCTTCGAAGAGGCCAGCCGGATCGAAAAAGACATACTTAGCCTCAAAGATTCTACTAGAAACGAAACAAAAACTAGTTCTTCTTCCAAAAAGAAGATCGAAATCCTCCCCAGACCCACTCAAAGTAAAACACAACCTGAAAACTCTGATTTAGAAAACTTAACCAAAGTTGTTCAAAAAATGTCAAATCAAGTTATAGACTTGAAAAGGACGATCGAAGAAGCTTCCTCAAGCAAAGGACCTTACAAACCCCCGTTCTGGAAGCCTTTTCCCACCAATCGACCTAATCCAACTACCGAAGGCCTTAATCTAGAAAGTTTGCAATGTGCTCTTCAAACAATTCTAGAAGCCCAAGATAACTTGATGCCTCTTGAAATTCCTGAGGAGGTAGTTGAACAAGAGACAGTTCAAGAAGAACAATCTTCTCCAAACATTTTTGGACACTTCTCGGATAGTATCTTTCAAGCTAACTTCGAGATAGTATATCCCTATAATACTAGGAGTAAGACAACAAACAAACCTTCTGCAGAAAACACTACAACTTCGCCTCCAAAGCAATCTAAATCAGTTGAGACTAAATAGAGTAATGTGAACCCCAACTTAGATTATGATGTAGTTGAATATCTTAAAAAGTTGAGAGCTAACATTTTTGTTTATGAGTTATTGAAATTTCCATTTCTGCTACAAAAATTGTTACAAAATATTTCAGAAAATGGAAAAAATGGTCATTCAAGTGGTAATAAGGTTGTGCAGAACAAAGTTCCTCAGAAGACTTCCACTAAAAACAATCATGATCCTCAAGATAAAGGAAGCCTTCTTGTAAGTAATGTAAATAATGTAAATAATGTAGATAAAGTAGCTTTAGAAACTGCGAGTAAAAAGCCACAAGCTACTACTCTTAGTACTCGCAAAAATGTACCTCCATTCTTGTTAACTTTCGAAAACTTTAATAGAAACATGCACAATTGTATGGTAGACTCCAGAGCATCATCCAATGTGATGCCATGATCTGTTTGCCAAAAGATTAACGCTGAAGTTGAACCCTCCACCTTAAAAATCATACAACTTGATCGGACCAATGTTAAAGTTATAGGCGAACTAAAGAATGTGCTTATTAGATTATCGTCTAACCCCAAGGTTCATCAAGTCATTGATATAATTGTTGTGGATATTCCAGAAGTGTATGGTCTATTTTTAAGCAGGGACTGGTCGGAGCAGCTACACGGTTATTTTGCAATAGATTGGTCTCATCTATGGCTTCTAGAGAACGGCAAGCCTAACAAGATAAAAGTGAATCGTGAATGCTACCTTAAGTTCACAGTCACAGATTTGAATGATCCCAATGAACCATTTACACCTTCTACTGATTCACCCGAAGTACAAGGTATGGACACCTTCTTCGCCAATTTCATGGTCGAGGCTTCAGCTATGACCAATCCAGAACAACAGTCTGAGATTGTAGCATACGTGCAGCCAACAGCTTCCACGCAACGGTCCCATGTGCCCGATGGAAATCAAATTTGGTCTCTGTATTTCGACAGGTCAAAGTCCAAAGAAGGAGCGGGCGCAGGCTGCGTCATTATCGATCCGGTAGGTAACAAAACATTGATTGCATGTAGGTTGGAATTTGAATGTACTAATAACACTGCAGAATACAAGGCTTTCCTGGAAGGTCTCAGAAAATATTTGGATATGAACATTCAAAATTTAACTGTCTTTGGTGACTCTGAAATAGTGGTTAGACAGGTAAGAGATTTTATCCACTGTCTGTCTCCGCATCTCAAGAGCTACCAATCCGAGGTATGGAATTTAATGAATAATTTTTTTGCTTTCAATATAAATTCTATCCCTAGATTGAATAACTCTGAAGCAGATTTACTAGCTAATGTAGCTTGTAAACTTATTCCTTCAGAAGGCTTGTCCCCAGACATATTCTCCATCGAGTTGTTTTTTCGACCATCTGTTCCCGACAACATCACGAACTGGAGAGTATTTGACGACAATCCGCATATTATTAACTTTCTGCACATGGAAGAAACTTTTCAAGGCGCGGTGATAGACGAACACACGCACGACGACAATTTGTGCGATTTCACGG
This sequence comes from Picea engelmannii, assembly GCA_009831015.1. NCBI lineage: Eukaryota > Viridiplantae > Streptophyta > Pinopsida > Pinales > Pinaceae > Picea > Picea engelmannii. Next base: position 711,944 of record ML799434.1, on the reverse strand, counting down.
TAATACCAGATCCGAGAACTCCTGAATCTTCATCGGACATGGTAAACTCGATCCCTAAATCTGTAATTAGATTAGAGAAGTTTTACGATCTTCAAGATAAATTTAAAAAGTCGGTCAATTGTAAAACCAATAGTTCCTCATTATCATACGAAAGAGTAAACTTAGGAACTAATGAGAATCCTCAGTGCATTAATCTAGGGTTGGGGTGTTCTCAATAAGAAAAAATTGCATTTATTAAATTGTTCAAAGAATTTAAGGATGTATTTGCATGGACGTATGATGACCTTAAAACGTTCGACCCTAACATCATATAGCATGTCATTCCGATGAAGCCCCAAACCTTACCCTTTCAACAAAAACTGAGGAAAATGCACCCCAAGCTCGAACCGATCGTTCAAAAAGAATTGAATAAGATCCTAAATGCTAAGATAATTTTTCCTATTTGACACACTCAATGGGTTTCTAACCTTGTCCCAGTCTGGAAGAAAAGCGACGAAATCCGACTCTGCGTTGATTTCTGAAACCTTAATAGAGCGTTTGATAAAGACAACTATCTTGTCCCACCCATGGAATAGATCCTTCAATAGGTGTCTGGTTCTAAGAGGTTGTCCTTACTGGATGGTTTCTCGGGATACAACCAAGTCCTGATGTCTCCCCCAGACCAACTTAAAACTACCTTCCGTACTCCGTGGGGAACTTATGCTTATCGAAAAATGCCCTTTGGATTGATTAATGTTGGAGCCACTTTTCAGACAGAAATGTATATTTCTTTCTGAGGCTTAATCAATCAGTCCGTTGTAGTTTACTTCGATGATGTGACTGTATTTTCTAAAAACAAAATTGATCATCTAGCTCACTTACGAGTCGTTCTACAGCGATGTCGTAAATATGACCTCTCTTTGAATCCTAAAAAATCCATCTTTGCAGTAGAACAGGGTAAACTCTTAGGATTCATTGTGTCTAGTGAAGGGATGATTATTGACCTCGATACGACTCAAGCCATCACGAAACTTCCCCCTCCTACATCCAAAAAATCTATGCAGTCTTTCTTAGGCCAGATTAACTTTGTAAGAATATTTGTCCCTAGTTTATCCGAAATGGTTAGGCATTTACAAAATCTGATAAAGAAAGACACCCAATATCACTCGGGACCCCTAGAAAATCAAGATTTTAATGCAATAAAGAAGGCCATAATAGACGCTCTGTCTCTCATGAGCCCAGATTTTTCTCAAGACTTTACACTCTATACTTTTTCTTCTGATCATTCCTATGCCGCTGTCCTAACCCAAAAGAATGTCGAAAACAACGAAGTACCCATTGCCTTTATGAGCTCTGCTTTCAAAGGTGTTGAACTTAATTACCCAGCGGTAGATCGAAAATATTATGTTGTTTTGAAAGCAGTCAAACACTTCTGGTCCTATCTTTTGAAGTCAAGGACGAAAGTCGTTGTCCCCCACCCAGCCGTCAGGAACCTGTTAGTGCAGAAGGAACTAGGTGAAAAAAGGGCTAACTGGGTCACCTCCTTGCAAGAGTACGACTTAGAAATCACCCCAACTCAGATAGTGAGAGGCCAAGGGTTATGCAAGTTAGTTGTTGATTCAGCAGTAGGACAGCAAGAAGAAAGCGATACGTCAAACCTAGGACAAAACGATCAACATCTAATCTGTTATGCACAAAACCCTGTCAGTCCTTGGTATGACGATATAAGATTATGTCTTGAACATGGGTCAACCCCCCATCACCTGGATCCCACTAAAAGAAGAGAATTGAGATTAAATTCTGCCTCCTTTCATCTGGTTAATGGTATCCTGTTTCGTCAAAATTTTGACGGCGTACTGATGCATTGTCTTGAAAAAGACGAAGTAGAAAAAGTCTTACTAGAGTTGCATGCAGGAGAATATGGTGGTCATTTTGGTGGTGACACCACTGCCCATAAGGTTTTAAGAGCCGGTTATTACTGGCCCACACTTTTTAGAGACGCCCATGCCTTGTGTCGTAAATGTATCATTTGTCAGAAAGCATCAGGGCGGTTACAGAAACCAGCCTTTCCTTTGCAACCCATTTCAATAGATTCTCCTTTTCAGTAGTGGGGCCTCGATATAATAGGTCCGATCAACCCCCCATCCTCACAACAACACAAGTTTATTGTGACAGCCATAGATTACTTTACCCGATGGTCTGAAGCTTCCGTGTTAAGAACAATCAACATCAGTCAGGTAATTGCCTTTTTAAACTCGAATATTATCACTCGTTTTGGTATCCCTGACTGTTTAGTATTCGATAATGCTTCTTACTTTTCCTCTCTTGAGATGAGCGAGTTCGCTTCAGAAAAAGGAATTAAATTGAAGTATTCTGCTAGCTATTACCCCCAGGGAAACAGATTGGTAGAATCGACAAACAAGAACTTGATTAAAATCATCAAGAGAACGGTGGTTGAAAATCACAAGAATTGGCATAATGCACTGTTGAGCGCGTTGTGGGATGATAAGGTAACACCAAAAGTTTCTCTAGGTAACTCCCCTTTTTTTTTCATTTATAACAGAGAAGAAATTCTTCCACCTTACATTCTTCTTCCTTCGCTTTAGTTGTCGCAGAAAATCCAAGAAGAAGATTGTCCCCCTTTGGAAAATTGAATTAACGCTTTGATGAAGCTAGAAGAAGTAAGAGCCCAAGCTAAACGTAAGTTAGATCGGCATAAGCTATTGGTTAAAAGTTGGTTCGATTCTAACTCTGCTTCTGATAGGAATTTCGAAGTAGGTGATCTCGTCCTGAAATGGGACAAACCGCATTAGGGAAAGGGAGAGCACACGAAATTTCAAAACTTATGGCTTGGACCGTTTTTAATTGCTGAAAAGTTGGGTCCCAGTTCTTTTCGATTGCAGAATCTTGAGGGGCATCTTGACACCTATCCGATGAATGGCCAAGCCTTGAAAAGATACTTTGCTTGATAACAACCCTTGTATATTATGTACATATTTTTCTTTTGTTTGCTTTTTCCTTTGTTTTTTGTTTTTGATTTTTCCTTTGAATTTGTCAGCTTGTGTTTTTGGAAAATACACATACCTGTACACTAAGCTATTCAGACAAAGACAATAGAAAATTCCTTCGCTGAAATAACTGCTAAGAAAATTTGTACAAACATCAATGGTATATTTCTGAAATTTATATCTATGTTGAAAAAGTCTGTTGTTTGAAAGAAGATGACTGATTTCGATCTCTGAGTAAAGCTTGTCATGATCATCTATTATCTTTTTACGTTGTCCCTATTCCTTAAAGGAATGACTCAGAAGATGTCTCCCTGTCTTAGGAAGTTGTTTTTGTAAATGAAACATCTCTGGATCTAAATAAAGGACAGTTCTAAAAAAAAATCTGATGAGGTCTAAAAAATATGTTAAAATATCATGATTTTCAGCGTAACCCCGCTCAACTATATATCTATGAAAAAACAAAACAAAATAAATTATTAATAGAGTTGTGGGAAGTGCTTGTAAACCCGTCGGGATACTAAATAGGTCCGCTGGCAGCGGGTAAATGCATGCATGACGCCAAGACAACTTCGTCGGGGTACTGAACAGTCCCGCTGGCAGCGAAGCAATGTCGAATATATGAAAATTTGCAAATAAGAAACCTCTTAATGTCCTTTATTCTGATTTAGAACTTCTTGGCAGGATACAGATGTCAGAGTGGGTTAAATGGGAACCCTGGCGAGGCTATAAATGCCTGCTGGCAGCAGTGGCTCTGTCAACAGTATTGGAGATTTTATCTTTAATATTGTGACTTGTTGGTCTTAAGACTGTTATCGGTTTTCATCTTTTAAAACACTGCTGGAATAGTTGGTTAATGATGATGTTTATACGATTTTATGGTTGTTATTTTTGAGTTGGAATTATCTTTGTTGTCCTAATCTGAATCTGTTCCTTTTGGCAGAGATAACTGCTTCTACCAGTGTGTCACCATTGTTGGCAGCCAATTCATTTTTTTCACTATCTTATAAGCTGCCTACACCAATGTTTTGCAAACATTAATTTTTCGTCGCAATTCTCAAATAAACGACATTTTTATTTTTATGATTTTTACACACTTACCTTCGTTTGTTTTCACGGCTGTAAGCGTGAAAACTTGGTCTTTCGAAGTCGCATTAAAATCCTTATTGAATTGTCGTTATCATTTTTGTCGATATGCTTATTGCGCTTACATTTTACTTATCATTATACAGTTGGCAAGACCTTTTGATCTGTACTCATTGGACATTCTTTGATTGATTATGTGATTTCGTTTCATGAGTAATTGAGGTTGTGATGCATTGGTAATTGGATTTATATGTTCTTTGATGTGATCTACTTGACCATTGGTGTTATGGTTAAACCCTTGATATATTTCATTTGATATGACACCTAGTTCAAAACGCATTGGCGCATTGGTCCAACACTTGGGATTGGTTCCGATTTGTATGTTGGTTTTAAATCTATGGCATAACTATTGCTTGCATGCGTGGTTTATCCACTTACCAAAGGTTTCATTGGATTGATTGGAATGGCACAGTTATAACATATATGCGTTGTGATTTGTCTAGTTCAAAGCGTCAGTGGTTGTACGTTGGCAATAACTATTATGCATGGCTAGCGAATAGCTCCACCACCTTAGCACGATGTCATTAATGCCTATCCCTTATCCTTGTTTCACCTCTGTTAGATCGGGTAACCCTTCGTGCACTCTGCTCCTGTGTATGCTATGATTCAAACCCTGGCTTGTTCACCATGTGCTCGGCTCCATGGCACTGGTGGTGCGAATTGAGTCGAACGGTAGCCAAGCCTTGCTACTATTTGACAATGCCCGGAAAGACTTAGAGGATAGCAGTTGGCTCACCTTTGTACAACGATTCGAGGGTTTTAATCTATTTGTTGCACAACAGTTTTCCCTGACTTTTGATGGTTGTAGGGCCAAGGTGGGTGACATTCAGTTAGAAATCAGTGAAGAGTTTATTAGCTCTGCCACCAGGTTATCGTCCATGGGCCAGCGTTGGTTCAAAAACTCTAAGGTTGAGGAGGTGCCATGGCCACTATTGTTCGTCTCATGAAAGGTCACATCTTGTTACAGGGGTATGCCCATTTCCAAGCTTAAACCATGATGGCATGATCTTTTGATGGTGGTCAAACAATTCGTGACCTGTGAGGGTCGGTATGGGTTAGTTTTTCTCTACCACCTTCGTTTGTTAATGAATTTTATGGGTTATCCATTGAATATGCCTTTATATTTCTAGCATAGCCTATACAAAATGGATAAAAGGTTTAAAAGAGAAAAGGCTGATAGTAGCTTGTTCCACCATGGCCTAATCAGAATCATCGTTGTTCATCACTTGAATCTCCACGGTGATAGTTGGCAATCTTTTATCTCTCAAAATGGTTTTGATGATACAGAGCCTGTCCAAATTGACAAGCCTGTGGTTAATGAAACCATGGTTGAGCCACTCGTGCTCTTCCATGTTCTACTGCCCTCTCCTAAACCCTCGGTCGACCCTGATATTGACTTACCCGACATTATGACTGAGAAGGTTGAGGCTATTAAAAATCCTGTGAGAAAAAAGGTAAAGGGAAACCCTACTATTGATGGCAAAGGTAAAAATAACACTCAGCTTATCTCACGAATGGCTAGGAATAAACCTAAACCTAGTGCTGAGCAGAAGCCCATAGTCCTCAATGAAGACTCAGACTCTGACATAGAACGCTTCCTAGCTAGTGAGTACCCTTACTAACAGGGTCTGTGCTCCGAACCACCCTATGACTTCGTTTCTAATCTTCCTCCTTGCCTAAGGAATAATCCTAGCTATCTTGGGATCAAGCTTCATAACAAAACCCTCGACAATTTAACCAAACCCTCACCTGCATTTTCGAAGCCCGGATAGTCGTCATGTGACCAATGTGATGTGTGGTTGGAACGATACTATATAGACGTTCCTTTATTACAGTCGAAGATCCAATCATTGGAAAACCAAGTTGCAGTGTTGACCAGCCAAAGGGACAATCTTCAACCAACTGATAGGAAGAAGAAAACCACTGGTTCCATCGTGTTTAGGAATGTTGAATCGGCTACATTCGTTGTCAACTCCAAAATGTCATGATCAAGCCGTCTTCTCGTCATACAGGTATGAATTTAGGTATCAATTTCGTTTTGTGAATTCATAGGATTAATATAATGATGTGAGTTTGGTTTTCAAATAGCTCTGTCTATCATTTGAAATGGCTCTGTCATAGTGTTGTTCATCCTGTACATTGTTTTCGTTTTGCTAAAATTGAATGAGGTTATGATTTGGTTAAATCATTCGGTCATGCCTAGTTTAGAAATTGATAGGTTTTCATCGGATTTGATTCATTTGTCTGTTGAGTTAACGAAATCGATGGTTTACTTTCGATTGGATTTGTTTGTATCTAATCTGAACAGGAGGTTTTCATGCTAAATTTAGAGCACGATCATGTTTTAATTTGGTATGATTTCGTTATGATGAGTTTGTATGCTGTGATTTTGGAACGACTTCGTGAGTTTGAATTGACGTGATGTAATCTTCTAAATTAGGAATACAACTCTGATTGACTCTGATTTGGAAAGAATGACTATGTTTCGTATAACGATATTCTCATTTAAGCTTGTACAAAAGATATCTACGCCCGAATCATGGAACGGTTTTGATTCACAACGGCTATGTTAAAATCCAACTGTTCGATTCTCTCTTGTCTTGATTGGATTGTTGTATATATTCAGTTAATACGATGATTTTTATGAGTTGGATTCGTATCATAGATGCTGCTTTGTTTGATTTTAATTTGCAAAACGAGTTGATTAAACCCAGATCGACAAATGTTATCTCTATCAAATTCGGTTATAATTCGTTTTGAAATGAACGATTTTGTTCAATGTCAATCGATTCGTTTGCCCCAAATAGCGATAACAAACGATTGAACAAATCCTACAAATCCTGTTATCAATCGATTGATTCCATTATCATTTCGTTTGTAGTAATGAACACACCAGTTTCAATTTGATGGATCATTTGTTTATGTTAATACAGTTGTATCAAATATGAAAACGATCCTATTTTTTCGTATAGATTCGATCGTGTTTCCTGTTGATGGATAAGGAAATCGATTTGTTTAACTGTATCGATTCCAGTTTGATATGAAAATGATTTCATTACTGTTCATTACGTTTCTGTTTACCCGATTTTGTGATAACAAACGAAACAGAGTATATGCATTTCTAAAGTCGTTTGATTGATCTTAGTTGTGTTTTGATCTCAAAATAGTATAAAAATTTCAATTTGAATGATTCGTTTGTCTCTCAAATAACTATTAGATACTTGTTAATAGTTGAATTTGATTCTTTAAAAGATTTGAATTGATTTTAATGTTGATTATGTGTCTGATTTAGACCAGCTACAGAATCGCAAGATTCTGTAGCTAGTCTATAGAAATAGATTTTTTTTTTTATCATTTTTATCAATAAAATATCCTTCTAACTTGTCCATTTTCAACCCTTTTTAGGTACATCCAAACTGCATTGGGCATGCTGGACAGTCTAGGAGATATTTGTGTGTTTTAGTTTTAGTTTAGGTTCCTAGTTTAGTCAGACTTGGGATACTTCCCAGATTTTCTGTAAACAGTTTTGATAACTTCCACAGGGATGTTTTACCCTGTGGAAGGTCTTTAAATACTTATTATTTTTTGTAATAAGGAGCATCCTCACTTGTGGGAGAACCAGGCTATGGATTTCTAATACAAAATGAGACAAGAGTTGATGTTTTGCTACAACTTTCGCTTTCATAATATCAATCTTTTGTTTCAAGTTTATGCATGTCATTTGCAGTTGATTATAGACTACTTTAGTTATCGTAATCTATTGCAGAATGATATGATTTAATTAATGTGTTATCCATATCTGATTTCTTTCATTACTTAAAAATACAGTAATTACTTTGTTTCAGTTAATGAATCACATATTTCTCTTCTTCATTAATTCAATCATTTCGTATAGATCTTTGCATACAGGTTTATCTAACTGTGAAGATTTATAAATTATAAGATTGTTGTAATTTTTATGTGTTGTTTGTCCTGTAATCATATTTGAAGAGCACTGCAGCTTATCGTTTACGAGAAGCTAGTGGATAATTCAGTGCGGGTTTCCTCCCTCCGATCAGCTAAGACAATCATTACAAAACAGGACGAACCTGGAGCGTTTCTCCAGGTCAGTTTGTTATTTATTTGTTTGATTAATTTGTTAGTATAATATTAGTAGTTTAGTTAGATATATGTTTAGTTAGGTTTGTAGTTAAAGTTAGTATATTAGTTGTTTAGTTTAGTTAGTTTTGTTTTATTTCTGTTCATAAAATTATAAAATCAAAAAAAAATATCTCCCTCTATCTTAGGACAGAATACAAATGAGTTTTTCAGGTTTTCATTCAAATCTGTAAATTGTTAATATTGTACATTTTGTGAATAAGATTTATTTCTGTTAGTAGTTAGATAGTTATTTAGTTAGAGTTAGTATAGTATTAGTTAGTAGATTGTATACATAGAATAGTTAATTTTGTTTTAGTTTGTTTTAATAGTTAATTTTAGTTAGATTAGTTAGTTTAGAGTAGTTTTCTTTTGTTTTCTTAGGACCTTAGATCGGCTAATGGAGCCGTTAAACCCGTCAAGGTGGTTCATCCCAAACGGCTTGGGTTATTAGACAACCCCGGACCGGTTCCACTCTCCCAGTTGACGGACGGTCAATTTCGCCCATCAACAATACCATACACAATTTTGAATGGAATTTTCCCTGTCCTTCTATTCACTGAATTGTTAAATGCAAATTTTTCTTGTGCCGGAATATGATCCCATTGACGACCTTTCTCAGTGACTAAAATTCTTAACAATTTTTCTAGACTCCTATTTACTACTTCAATATGTCCATCTGTATGAGGGTGATATGTTGAACTAAAGGACAATTTTTCCCCCAGCCTCTTCCATAGAGTCCTCCAAAAGTGTCCTACAAATTTGGTGTCCCTGTTTGAGACTATGCTCCTAGGTTAATCCATGTAGTCTCACCACTTCTTTGAAAAAAAAATTGGCTATATGTGTAGCATCGTTTGTCTTCTGGCATGGTATGAAATGTGCCATTTTTTAAAATATGTCCACCACAAAAAATATGGAATCACTCCCCTTCTGGGTTCTAAGAAATCCCAATACAAAATTCATACTGATTGCGTCCCACGACCTTTTTGGAATTGGTAATTGTTGATACAAGCCAATGTATGTTGTCTTCCTTTTGCATACTGACAAATTCTGCATTTGTTCACAAACGTTTTCACCTCTGCCCTCATGCTCGTCCAATAGTATGAATCGCTTAGCTGTGAAAATGTCTTATCATGACCAAAATGTCCAGCTAAACCTCCACTTTGTTCCTCTTTTAGCAGGTTATCTCTCATTGAGAATTTTGGTATGCATAATTGGCTCCCTTTGAACAATAATCCATCCTGGATCAAATATTTTGTCCATGGGCTTCTGTCTCCTGAAAAAGGATTCTTACATGCCTCATAAGCTTCCTTAAAATCTGGATCTTCTCAATACATTTCCTTGAGGTGTTCAAACCCTAAGTTCTCCACTTGGAATTCATGTACGATTAAACTCCTCCTGCTCAAATCATATGCAACTTTGTTAGTAGTTCCAACAATATGTTTAATAACAAAAGTAAAATTTTGCATAAATTATACCCATTTAGCATGTCTCTGATTCAACTGTTCTTGCCTAGTAATAAACTACAAAGCTTGATTGTCACTGTATAAGACAAATTATATATGAATTAGATAGTGCCTCCACTTCTTCAAAGCTTGAATCACTGCATAAAATTCTTTGTCATATGTGAAATACTTCTTCTTGGTGTCATTCAACTTCTCACTAAAATAAGAAACTGGCCTATTATCTTGACTCAAGACTGCTCCAATAGCTACTCCACTTGCATCACATCTCACTTGAAATGTTTTTCCACAATCTGGTAAGACCATAATTGGTTGTTCTGTGATCTTCTCCTTCAACACTTTGAAACTTTTTTCATCTTCTTCTGTCCAACTAAAAGACTTGTTTTTCTTCTTCACAGTGTCCAACATGGGTGTACATATACCACTTAAATTTTGAATAAACTTTCTATAAAAACTTTCTAACCCATGAAAAATTCTTACCTCAAATATGTTGCTTGGCAATGGCCACTCTTTGATTACTCTCACCTTTTCTGGATCCATCTTCAATTCATTTGAAGAGATCACAAAACCCAAGTATATGAGTTCTCTCTTCATGAAAGAGCTTTTCTTCAGATTTATCAACAATGTTTCTTGCTGCAACTTTTTCATCACTGATGTCAAGTGTCTTAAGTGTTCTCCCTCTATCTTACTAAAGATTAGTATTTCATCCAGATATACTATGACAAATTTTCCTATGAAGTATTTCAATACATTGATTAATCTCATAAATGTGCTTGGTGCATTTGTCAACCCAAATGGCATGACCAACCATTCAAACAAACCTTCATTTGTCTTGAATGTTGTGTTCCATTAATCTCCCTCTCTCATCCTTATTTGATGATATCCACTCTTCATGTCTATCGTGGTAAAATGGCTTGCTCCACTCAAACAATCCATGAAATCATCCATCCTTGGTAAAGGGAATCTATACCTAATGGTTATCTTGTTGATGGCTATGGAATCTGTACACATTCTCCATCCTCCATCCTTCTTTTGACTTAACACAGTTGGTATTGTGCATGGGCTTAGGCTTTCCTTGACTAAACCTTTATCCAACAACTCCTGGAATTGATTTTTGACATCCTCATTCTCTTTAGGCGTCAACTTATAAGCTTCTTTGTTTGGTAAACTAGCTCCTAGAATAAGGTTAATATGATGGCTTATACTCCTAATGGGTGGAAATGAGTGTGGTAACTCATCCACTACTATGTCAGCAAAGTTTTCTAACAGTTCATGGATCTCTTCACGTAAATATTCCACATAAGTATTTGTAAGGATAACTCTAGGCTTCCTCACTACAACAAACTGCATTTCTTTCTCCTTTTTGACTTCATTCAAGAGTTCCTTCCCACTCATGAGAAGTATACTTAAACTAGCTTCCCTCTTTTTCTCTTTGTATTCTATTGGCAACAACATGTGTGTCCTACCATTCTTTTATAAGTTATAAGTATTCTTCCTCCCATGAATAACTTTTATGTCAAACTGCCATGGTCTCCCCAATAAAATATGACAGACATCCATAGGAATTACATCACATAATATTTCATCCCTATAACCTCGTATTTTAAATTAAACTTGGCATTGTTGACTTACCATTACTTGATGTCCTTTATGCAACCATGATACCTTGTATGGGTTTGGATGTGCAGCTGTCTTCAGCTCCAGTTTCTCCACCATCTCTGTGGATATTAGATTTTCAGTGCTCCCACTGTCTATGATTACCTTGCAAACTATGTCTTTCGTCTTGCAAGTAGTCCTGAACAAACGTGTTCGTTGAACTGGTTCCTCTGCCTCCTTCTCTAGTTTAAGAAGAATTTTCCTCATCATGAGGTTATTTCCTCTTTCTGTTGCTTCTGATTCCACATGCTTCTATGCTTCACCCCCTCCTTCTTTCTTTCTCTTATGACATTCCCAAGACTTGTGCCCTGGTTTTCTATAGGCATAACATCTAACTTCACCTCCTCTAGCTCTTCGTCTTCCTCTGTAAAAAGAGATTCTTCCTCCATTTTGTCCTTCCTTAGAACTCCCACCTTTCTCAGAGTGACTATGTTGTTTTCCATCTTCATGCTTCGGCTTCGGCTTCTAGAACTTCTCTCTGTTGGTTCCCTTACCTCTGCTTGAATTTCCTCCTCTGTTTCATTGGCTTTGTTTCTTGGCCAATTTATCTTCAGCTTTCAAGGCTGCTTGATAATCATCCTCGACTTTACTAACAAACATCATGTTGATCTCCTCTTGTATTTCATATCTCAGCCCATTGATATACCTGGCTATTTTTTCATCTTCATTTTCCTTCTGTCCAACCCTGATGTTTAGTCTGTAAAATTCCTCAGTGTACTCCTTCACTGATAAGATTTTTTATCTCAGGTTCTACAATCTTTTGAACATATTGATTTGATAGTCCTTCAGGATAAATTTTTCTTTTATCTTGGATACCATCCTATCCCAACTTTTAATTTTCTACTTATCCTTGCATCTGCGATCGACTTGCAGTTCGTCCCACCATAGTGTTGCATGACCCTTCAGTCTTGCCACTGCATGCTTCAAGATCTTGTCTTCTTTGATATATTCATAATCGAAGGACTTTTCCATAGCTCGTACCCAATCCACCAATTCTTCAACTTCTAAATTTCCTTCATACATTGGTACCTCTATTTTTTCTTTGGCTCCTTTCTTGAAACAAATTTCAATAAGCAGTCTTCCGCAACATCCTTTGCTACATCTTCTTTGACCTCTATCTCTTTGATTTCAGCTTCACTGATATCTCCAGTGTCTGGTTCTCTCCTATGTTTTGTTTCCATGGTGTCCAATATCATTCTGAGTCACCTCATTACTTCTTCCATTTCTGCATTCGCTCTACACCTTCTAGGTGGCATGATTTCACTACGCCACCTTATGGTGCCTACAAACATAAATCAAATTTTTGATACCACAAATGATACCAATTTATCTCCTTTCTCCTTTGTCTACTGTCTACAAAAAATCTCAATATCATCTCGGATACCACCTGATGCAGCCCCCCCACTCCCCTGTAAGGCTACACGACCTCCTGGTCAAGGATCTTTGATTCTTGAGTCAAACGACTCTTTGAAACCTTGTTGGTCTCGTTCTATATATAAACACAGACCCTTTCAGATTTCTGGCACAGGTCTTATGGAACCCGCGACCTTCCCCTTCGCTCTTGCGAAATCTCAGAGTTTGGGCACTAGCTATTTTTCTAATAATCCCCTCCTTGATGTGACCTTGGGAGATGACCTCACGTAAACACATGATTGCAGGCGCACACAAGAGTGGTTTGGAACCAAACTAATTTTCACCCTGCAATTCACCTCGAGCCACCATGTGTCCTTTTACCAATATTGTGGTCTCAATTGCGGCCCACCCTCAACTTTTTAAAGCTTGAGCACCTTCTATCCATGCAATGTGAGGTGACCGCCGATATCATGATCTTGACGGTGCTTCTGAACTGACCGTTGAGATCTGTCCCTTCCAACTCTGCAGATCAGATATGACCCTTTTAAATCAATGGGTGTGATTTTCTTTGCGATTCGGCGTTCAAAGTTTTGAACTCTCAAACCTTGCTTTCTCCCACAATTACAGATCTTATGCCACGTGACCTCTTCAATCAATGCTTCTGATTGTTTTAGGATTTTGGACTTCGGAAATCTCAAATATCAAATCTTTTCCCAATTGATTTTATCCAGAGATAGTAATCCACTGATGCGTGTCTCCCGTTGATCTGACGACTGCAGTCCCTTCGGGTATTCGGACTTCAGATTTCTCAATTCTCAACTTTCACTTTCCCTCTAATTATGCGGATTTCTATCGTGTGTCCACTTGAATCAGACCGTTGAGATTTTCTTCATATATTTACCCAGAGTCCACAGATTTTCACCATGTCTCACCCTAAATATGACGGCTATGAATTAATTTGGGTCTTTACCTGGAGTCCACAGATTCATGCCACCTGTCCTATGGATCTAACGGTTGAGATCTCCTTCGGACTTCGGGTTTCAGGAGTTTCAACTCTCAACTAAAACTCTCGAAGTGATTTCCCTGAAGCCATTGATCTACTGACACGTATCTCCTGGAAATCAATGGTCAGGATCTACTTTGGCTACCTCACCTCCTCCTGGTCCATGAAATTTCGAAGTTGTGAATCTTGCACCACCTATCCTTCTTGACGATGGAAGTTCCCAAATTACTTCGGGACTTCATAACTTTGGTAAGTCCACTCTTTTGCGTGTGTAACGTGCTAAGGTTTGTGCACCTTTCTTTGATCAGACGATTGTTGGCCCTCTTCACTGTGATCCAACGATTGTTGTCGCTCCTCCTCCTGAGCTTCTGATTTCTTCCAACTTAGAATATTTTCTAAGTGTTCAAAGGTTTCAACCTTTGCTCCTCCTACGAGTCCATCTCTTGGAAATCGTCTGCACTTCTAAAGAGCGTTATCTCTTCTGATCTTGATCTCCTTGAATATTTTGATTTCCCACACACTCCTTGCATTCTTTGGATTTCGATAACTCAGTTCGAAGGATTTCTTGAAAACAAATTCTTCCCTCACTCCTTCTATTCCTCTTTCCTGGTTCTTCTACGCTTGATCTCTCCTTGATGTTGTGCACTCCTTGCACCTAGTCTAAGTTCCCTTTGTTCTCTCTAAACTCCTCTGAGTCAATTCGAGACTCTGTGGACACACTACTTATGTACAAGATGCACACCTTGCACACGTGTTTCATAAGAGAAACAATTCAAACTTATCCAGTTTCATCTCAACCTCATACGATTAACTCATAACAATCATACATGAACGAAATGAACTAAATCACACTCACAGAATGCAACTTTCATTCAATCACACTTCAAAATGAACACAATCCAAAGGATTTGGACAATTTTGTCTATTCTATTCATTCATGAAACAAATTACATAGTATTGCAGTTCTTCACTACGTCTTTCTTCTACTCTATTTTGTCTCTACTGATCTCTCTCTCCCCATATCTATTACAATACAACAACAAGATATCTAAGGACTGGCTCCACGATCTCTCTCTGTACTGTCTGCAACCTATCCTATTAGGTCTTAGTGGTTACCTACCTTGTCCTATTACAATAACTATCAGTTATTGCTCGATAAGATCTGACACTCTATATCTGCAACTCCTTACGGTCGTATAAGACTTTACAACCGAGATATATTAAAAAACGTTGTTTCCAAAATATCTCAACAACTCGATTTGCTTCTGAGTTAAATGTTGATTTGAAATTCTTCCATGTTGAGATGTCGTATCCATGCCTCCACGCTTGCGTATTTAACTTTGAAGGCGATGCTCCTGCATCAGTACACAATGCACAAGGGAAGACAACTCGACAAAAATATTGAATTCTATTTGTATAAGGAAATGATCCATGAGTGTATCCAAAATACACAACGAATTTCGCCACATCTTGTAGAAACTTACAAATCGATTGAGTGGTTCATAGAAGACCGTCTTCATATGTACATACAAGAAAAGAAATATCTGAGAGAGGAATGGGTTAAGACAAAGTATCGAATAACAGAGGAGGAAATTTAAGTAATTATGCATGACTGGGACACAAACTGGAAGGTCCCACCGAACAAACAAGAAACAAAAACACAAGATCCCGAGATTGAGGAAGTACAAGAACCAGGAAGCGACACGAGAAACAAGAGGAAAGACGTAGAGATAGAGAAGGACAAATCAGTGTCGCATGAGAAGAAGTAGAAAGAGGACAAATAAACGAGTCCACTTGCACCGATGGAAGATGGATTTTGGATGTTTGGGGAGAAATTTAAGAAGATCATTGATGACATGTTTCAATGCATGGTAGAGCAGCAAGAAGGAATCAACAGAAAGATACAGGAAGAAATGGTTGTGTTGCACCAATTGATGGAAGAAACCAGGATAACGACTATACAAAAAACAACCGAAGCACCAATGACAAGCACAAAAAGGCTAGAGGAAGCAGGACCATAAGTCTCTCATGCATTAAAGGTAACGAGGGAGTGTAAAATAGTTAAGTTGGCACCTGTTGCGAGGGAAAAACTCTATATGGCCAAGGGTAAACCACAACAGACAGGTATGACTGCAAAAATCAACTCAATTACAACATATGCTATATAAACTAATGTGCAAGATAAGAAAGAGGTCTACCTCGATCAAATGTTTGATGATATTCCACCGTTGAGCACTTCTACCCAAAGATTTATACCTGCAATAAGTTCTTAAAAGACGAGCAAAGAAAGTATACAGTGATGATATAAAGGGGTTAGCACATCAGATAGCATAATCAATTAATAAACATTACAAACATGCCCATGGATAATAATCATATATTTTCAATATACCAATAGGATGGGAAATGAGTATTTCTATTAATGATTGATTAGTAGAAGTGACAACATTACAGACTTCCATGTCAGCAGGATTTGAAACCAAGGAACCAAGTTCCTTCCAACTGGGCCTCCACCACTTCAATCCTCCACCAAAGGAAAGCTCGTAGGAGAGAGACAATGAGGCTCTCTCAACAATAGGGAAAGAGCTTGGGGGTTGAACACTATGTTCAGACTTGAGGGACAAAGGGATGCAGACTCAATATGAATTAATTTCTCCAGAGTAACTTTGCTCTCAAAGTTGAATGCTTTCTCCTCTTTTCCATAGCTCATAATTGTGCTTTTATAACCTTCAAAATGCAACCGAAGGGATGAGTCAAAACATTTCTAGTATATGGAAGGCCAAGGATTAGAGATCTCCTGTCGTGACATGGAAATCCGACTTCATTTTGTATTTTCTGCCACAAATCTCGATGTACGTGGGTTGTAGTGGAGCAGCCTGCATATACGCATCTTGTATAGCAGATAGGGAGCGTATATGTGGAAAATGTATATTTTTGGCTCTAGATTCATCAAAAAGGGATGACAAGTCTGCATAGGGGAATGGAAAAAGGCCCTCTGTGCAAGATAGCAATGGTGAGGAAAATATTTCTATAACATATGCCCCCTAATGTGTGAGATTAGAGGAGTATCTGCGATGGCCGAAATACATTATAAATAACCTAGAAGTGGAGTGGTAGTGAACCAGTTAAACGAACTCAATTGCTCATTACATTCTGTACTGACTTTGCATACATGGTTGCCAAGAATACAATGTAGATTCATGTGGAAAATATACCAAACAAGTGTTCATGTCCATGAATAGGAAAATACAAATGCGGTTGCATGCCAAAAGTTGTCATAATCATGAACAAGGCCCAGTGAAACCAGTCTCAAAATCAATATGAAGATATATGTTTACCACTGAGTACAATCTGATCTCCCATGATCATTGAGGTCAAAAAGGTATTGGTCCAATGAAAGGGAAGCCACAACTCAGGAAATTTGTGACCACGTAATGATGTCTTCAAGTCTTCTACACTATCCACCAAGGGTGAAAGTCTACATCATGTGAATAAAGGAGTTGAGGTCGAACACAATGAGACATTGTTTGATTACCGGTCATTGAGGTATATCGTTAACAAACGCGAGATAGCCTACCAATAATGAAAGTAGGTATCAAGGCACCAAGTACATTTCTACAAGTGTGAATAAAGGATTCGAGGTCAAACACTTGAGAAATCCATTGACCGGGAGACATTGATGTATTCCCATCTATCAACGATGAGAGAGCCTGCCACTGATGACTGCAAGTCTCAATATACTCATAAAAATCTAGGTCTTGTATCTAGAATAAATGAGCTGAAGTCGATGGAAAGAGACCCACTGAAAGGAGAGAATTAAGGCATCTCTCATCAGTCAGCACAAGGAACAAAGAAGGAGCTTCATGATTTGGTGGAGATCAGATGAAAAACATGTTCATGAACCAATGACCTTGTGCATCTTTCGCGTGTACCAAATGAAAGCAGTATACGAAAAAGACCCTTTGAATAGAAGCCAATGATGAAAACTACTGACAAAGGAAAGGATACCACCAATAAGGCTAATGGCATCCAAGACACTGCACGAATCCCAAAGTGTGAATAGATTTCTTGTCGTCGAACACAAGGGAAACCACCCAGTTAATGACCAATGATGAAATGTCGATTGTTGGGTTCAAGGTGACCTACCAATGATGAAAGTAGGGACAGGGTGCATGATAAGACCATAGTATCATGTGATTCAGAGACAAACTAAGGGTATTCCCGACATGCAAAGTCAATATTTCTGAGGAGTGGCCGACACAAGTTGATAGACTTCCTTTGAACAAGAGCATGAGACATATGGTGACTCTGGCAGCATAGACGCAATGATGTGACTATTAGATGTAGGAGGCATCAATATCATTCTCTATAGGGACTGGAAGAGTAACCAATCGGTAGAGAAAACCATGTAACGAGATCAGGTTCCTAAGGCCATGCTAAACCCAAAATTATGATGATGCAAGGACTTAATAACTATGTGCTTTGTTCAAAGGCAACACGTCTAATGACAATTATAATATAGTACTCCCTTCCCGCCCATCTTTTTCTTTTTTCACAACAAATGAATGCTATGATACAGAGGAGGAAACGACTATCGCAAGTAAGCAAAACTAGTTCCAACAATGGAACGTACCTATGCTTAATGCAAGGAAATGCATGCGGGAGATGGACACTCGGGGTGATGTTCCCTCCAGGGTATAGGGTGTCAAATTGTGAAGGATATAAACAAGGCTCTGCTTGGTTGAGGATACCAAAACTTCTTAGGCAACGGTTTATAACGCAAAGCGAGAACCGACTAAATGCTCAATACTACAAGCGAGGGCATGAGATGCAATCACAACTTAACGCCAAAAAATATCCTTTTTTATGTCTTTTAGTCTACTTGGTGTGAAAAAGGGGTAAACTTATGCCAAATATACATCTTTTCAAATCCAATTTACGAGTGTGAAAAAGACAAGTTCACTCGGAAATATTTTCTATTTTTTATAACGAGTCAAAAAAGAGTTTAACTAAGACTCATGACCTTTCAAATCCAATTTAACAAGTGTGAAAGGGACAAATCACTTGACAATATTTTCGGCTTTTAGATGAGTCAGAAAAGAGCTTAACTAAGACTCAATTTGTTATCTTAATCAACATGTAAAGGGGGAGGCCAAGGCTTCTGTCTCGGTCTTCTGCAGAAGGTCAGTATCTCACAGATAGCTGACAAGAGTTTGGGAAAACTCAAAGCTCTCCAAGTCGAGGAGGAGAAAGTTATAACAGAGGATACAGTCTCCATGATGGTTCGGATAATGTCTCTTAATAGGTGGGGGAATGTGATGCCCCATGAGGTCATCCCAATCGAAGGGAACTTCGTCGAGATTTGGAGGGAGAGCATTCGGGGGAAGAATAAATCTCTCTCGTTCAGAAGGGGGAGGATTTGAAACATTGATGACATGACTGAAAGTTGCATCACTCTTTTCAGGGAGAGTAGGGTCAACCAGAGATTTCATTGGTGTGGCCACTTCTTCAATTATAGGTTGAAGAGGATGCATAGTAATGGGGGAAGGAGATGCTTCACCCTTGACAAAGGGAGTGAGGTCGGGAGAAGATTGCGTCGGTGGAACCACTGAGATGATCAAAGGAGAAATGGTGTGAGGAGAAACCATGAATGCCTTAGAATCTAAAAGGCTCTTGGGTGAGCCCCATGCTTCTGGTATCCCGACAGTAGCCGGGCACAAATGAGTAAGGTGACTTCCTTCACAAGTCTTGCAAAGGAATTTAGGCTTACGTCTGAGACGTCTAGGCTTCTCGATGTAACTAGCAAGGGAAAGAGAGTCATCTCATATATTATGAATAGAGGCTGGAGACGTGACACGACTATGATTTGGGGTAAAAAGTATGGTTCCCCCAACATCATTGGCAGAGGTTGGGGGAAAGCTATCGACATAGTTCGTAGAAAAATTTGATCCATCTCCAACATGAATGGAAAAGGTTGGTGATGGAGCACCAGTATGACTGACAATGACTGGGATGGTTATAGATTGTTGCATTTGATTCCAATATCTAGGGAAAGATTGATTCTGAAAAATTGCAGGCCAGGAAGGATCCTCGTGTACCTCTTGTCCCTGCCCAGAAAAGTGGTGGCCAATGTCAAAATGGTCCGAAGAGGTTTGGACGGGCATCATCACTAAGGTCTATGAAGAGACCGAGGTAGAATAAGAATTATTCAAGTGAGGACATATGTTGCCCCCTTGTGAAGGGGTCCCATAAAGAGGGTAGCCCAAACCGTAAAATTGATTCTCCCCATATGAAATACCTGGGGGTACTTGTGGACCTGTCATGGAAAAATTGTTCGAAGGAACTGACATGGAGGATGAAAGATACATGGGTGGGGTGTAATAAGTGGGATAATCACCCATTTAATTACTGGCTTCTGAAAGAGCATAGCTAGAATTGGATCCATAAAGGGGAAGGTTCCAACCTCCCATGGGGACATGATTCATGTTGAATGAGGAAGTAGGCATCGGAGCCATGGTTCCCCCGGATCCAATGCTAGGATTCATATATATGGGCTAGGGATAGGATTGCATGGGGGAAGGCATATCAACAAAAAAATGACTAGAGACCCAAGGTGCGTACTGAACGTTGTAGTTCTGCATACCATTGTAAAAAGTGGAAGGGTCTGTCCCCATGAAATGAGCAGGCATCATGGAGTGGGTAGGAGTGAATGAGGGAGAAAAAGAAACTCCAATGTCCATAAAGATGAAACCCAAAATCGACTCCTAAGTCCAACTAGTAGTCATAGAGCATACCAAAAAGTCAAACGGCCAATATGCATGCAAACGAGCTAAAGTGGCTAAGTGGCCTCCCTCGCTAAAGAAGGTATGCCTCGTCCAAGAGGGACCTGAGACTCCCTGCTAAATTTTGGAGGTAACAGAATCAGTTATAGGGGCCCTTGTGTGCTTAAAAACCAGTCGGTCAGAGCCCCCCAGAGAGGTAATCCTCCATAAAGGTTGTGTTTTGTCCGACCCCTATCCAACCCAGTGTATAAGCAGAATAACCCCTGCAAGAAACCTATGAGATACCTAAGTCAAGCAACTAATAAACCACTGTATAACCGATGCACAGGCGAGCAGTCGTAAGTCTGGATCACTGTATGGGAAGGGTAACAAAGCTAGAAGCCTTGAAAGCACCGCCTCTCACAGAGGTATGGGTACTATCAAGATCACCAAATACAAATAAATCCATAGAAATATCTCTGATGCTAGGTGAGTATCCAGGGGTTATCCCTTCAACTAACTTTGCACGACCTCATGATTAACTCTGGTGTGAGCGGAGCCTCCTAATCTTACCAATTATACAATGGACTTCTCAACTCCCTGTCTCAGACACATATGTTGATTTAATTTCCTTGGAGAAGTTTACTTACAAAAATCATATTCCAAGGCACTAAATCCTAGACTAGTTTGTGCACCCTAAAAATAGATCATGACTAATCAATTTTAGTTTAAAGCATAAATTTTATTAGCCGTGATTACTCAAAAGGGTATGGAAGAAAAACTCATGATGTTATGACTTTGCAAGAAAATGAATATGAATATAATGCAAAGTCTATCTTTAACTTTTCAATGAATGATATGCTAATAAAAACAGTGCAATTTTCAATTTCAACTCTACAATTCAGAAGTAAAATGAAATCTCTCGCTAAATGAACTAAGATAATGATAAAGGTTCAAAGACAAAAATGCTAACCAATACAAAATGCCTATTTTTTTGTATTTTCAATATATCAAAGAGAAAATGCATGGACTGAAAAGAAACCTGATATATAAATTCTATTGTGTATAAATGAAATAACTCAAGCAGAATACCAAGCAGCCAAGCTAACAACCCAGGGTTCAAGGACAACCAAAAACGAAAAACAAAGAGAAAGACTATGCCCAAAAATTCAACTCCCAACAAGTTTCCCGTCAACCCAGAGAATCTCAACAGGCATTACAGAGACCTAAGAAGGCTCGGGAATCATCAAATTCCACCCAACAATCACTAAGCCAAGAAAACAAGCAAAGGAAAGTGGTATATGTGACTATTCAAGAGAACAGAGCGCATATACGCATCCTGTAGTGAGACAACAAGCGGGTATACACGACTGTCAAGGAAAAAGGAGCGTATCAGCTTTAAAACAAGGCCAGGAAAAGGCAAGAAGCCTGAAAACTCAGACCCAGAGTGAACAAAATCTGTCAAGTAGTGGTATGACAAGAAACGCAAAGGAAAAAGAGCAATGTAAGAAGAAAAGTACTTCAACCCTTAGAAGGAAGATCTCTCCCCAGTGGAGTCGCCATTTCTGTTACGAGGGAAAAAATCTCTATGGCCAAGGGTAAACCACAACAGACAGTTATGACTGCAGAAATCAACTCAATTCCAACATATGCTATATAAACTAATGTGCAAGATAAGAAAGAGGTCTACCTCGATCCAATGTTTGATGATGTTCCACCATTGAGAACTTCGACCCAAAGCTTTATACATGCAATAAGTTCTTAACAGTCAAGCAAAGAAAGTATATAGTGATGATATAAAGGGGTTAGCACATCAGATATCATAATCCATTAATAAACATTACAAATATGCACATGGATATTTTCAATATATCAATAGGATGTGAAAGGAGTATTTCTATTAATAATTGATCAGCGGAAGTGACAACATTATAGACTTTTATGTCAGCATGGTTTGAAACCAAGGAACCAAGTTCCTTCCAACTGGGCCTCCACCACTTCAATCCTCCACCAAAGGCAAGCTCGTAGGAGAGACACAATGAGGTTCTCTCAATAATAGGGAAAGAGCTTGGGGGTTGAACACTATGTTCAGACTTGAGGGACAAAGGGATGCAGACTCAATATGAAGTAATTTCTCCAGAGTAAATTTTCTCTCAAAGTTGAATGCTTTCTTATCTTTTCCATAGCTCTGAATTGTTCTTTTATAGCCTTCAGAATGCAACTGAAGGGCCAAGTCAGAACGTTTCTAGTATATGGAAGGCCAAGGATCAAAGATCTCCTGTTGTGACATGGAAATCCGACTTCATTTTGTATTTTCTGCCACAAATCCCTATGTACGTGGGCTGTAGTGGAGTAGCCTGCGTATACGCATCTTGTATAACAGATAGGGAGCATATATGTGGAAAAATGTATATTTTTGGCTCTGGATTCATCAAAAAGGGATGACAGGTCTGCATAGGGGAATGGAAAAAGGCCCTATGTGGAAGATAGCAATGGTGAGGCAAATCTTGCTATAACAGCACAAGGGGTGATTTTGTTCCCATCAACAGAAATGTAGGAGCAAGTGCACGCACTAAGTCACTTTGACTTAGTATTATCACATATACTGGGAGAAATGCTACAGGGGTTGCAGGCGAACATAGCACAATAATTGAACCTGCACGCAAAAAAACATCTAATGAATTTGTTAAGGTCCTAACCTGCACATAGGTAGATCAATGTATTCGGATGTAATAAAGGTCAATATTAATAAGACCTTTCAATAAAATAGAATAAGGCGGATGTAAGAAGAC
>ML799434.1:667558-678372 GCA_009831015.1 Picea engelmannii | reverse complement strand
CACTGGCACTTTCTATTTCCATATGGATCTGGTAACGAGCGGCTGGCTGGCTGGACTTGTTGGTGACACTCTCAGACCTCCCTTTCAAGGACCCAATATCTTGACGCTACTTTATATAAGCATTAGGAGCTGGAGGGTAAGATACCTACCATTATATCCTCTTCCCTACTCACTCAATGTAAGATATCACGGCTTACAATAGATGTGGATAAACATTAAAATTTAGATAATATTGAGATTAAGATTGATAAACATTAAAATTTAGATAATATTAAGATTAAGATTAAATGTATACATGATTTTTTTTTTATAAACACTTTATATTTTTAGATTAATATTAAGTATAGTGAATCTTGTTTGTTCAATATATATTATTTACCATCAAACGAAAAGAATGCATTAGACAGTGAACACGTATAAATTCAGTGTATGTTATTTCATGTTATATCTCACTCTCATGTTTTTAAATTATCAATTTTGACTTGAAATAAAATACTTATGAATATAGGTATAAACAATTCAATGAAAGATGAAGTTCATTTTACATGGTTAAAAGAAACTTTTAAATATCAATTTTGATTTTAAATAAAGCACCTATAAATATAAATATAAATATAAACAATTCAGTGAAAGATTTAATTTTTACTTGAAATAAAACACCTATCACTTATATAGGTATAAACAATTCAATGAATGAAAGATGAAGTTCATTTTACACTATTACAAAGAGATTCTTAATTATCAATTTTGACTTGAAATAAAACACCTATGAATATAAATATAAACAATTCAATAAAAAAATGAAGTTCATTTTACACTATTACAATAGATTCTTAAGTTCATTTTACGATATTACAATATATTTTTAATTTTTTTATCAGCATTCTATATACCATTATCTATTACTATATCTGTATTTTCTAAGTTATTATTTGGAATGATCAACTTTTTTTTTCTAGAAATCTTACTTAACTTTGTGTACGTTAACATGGTATTAAGTTTGATATTTCAAACGGCTCCAACCTAACCAAAATTTGAATATGAATATTTGACATGCCTACTTAACTACATGGAATTCTAATATCGGTCACGCATATATATTATAATTTATATTTAGGTGTCGAAGCACAAAAGCTGATGGAATTGTTCACATTGTTTATTTTATGTTTGAATTGCATGCTATTCTCTGTATGGCATGATTAAACAGTTCACTTTCTTCGTATGAGAGTGAAGGTTGTAGTTCAGGAGTTTCAAAAGATTTTTACAAATAATCTTCTTCTTGAAATGAGAGAGAAGGTTGTTTAAATAAATTTGTATCTTTTACATATTTAGTTTAGTTTGATGTATGAATTCATTCCAATTTTAATTATTATTTCTTTTTATGTAAATAAGAATCGAGGAGACATTTATCATGTGTTTTAGTGTTTTTATAAATGTTTTATTGAATATTTCATTAAAATCTATTTTACTTATTAGAATATATTAATTTGTTTATGGTACAGATTTGAGTTAAGATACAGGAAATTTTAAGTATCAATGAGTTAATCATTAACTTACTGATTAGTGCATCATGTCAAATTAGATGATACATTCCCATCTCACATCATAATTTATAAATTAAACTAATTAATAGTTTATCAAGTATAAACATATTTACTTTATATTTTAAATTTATTTTATATTTCAAAATAAATTCGATTCTATGTCTATGATTATGAAATTTCTGCAACAGTTAAATTAAATAAAGATATCTGACTAATTTCTTCTAAAATTTAAAAGATTGTAATATAGTTCTCTCTATAATAATATTTAAGTGGTCACAAATTAGAAAAAAAAAATCAAATCTGTTTTTAAACATAAACAAAACATAATAATAATAGTAAATTACACCTCTAAAACAATAAACAATCAACCTAAATCCATCTTAAAATATATTTTATTAAACCAGTATAGACTCATCTTAACTCTAGTCCTACTAAGCCCTCATAAGGATCAAATCTTTCTAGGTGCAAACCCTTCCTTTTGCACTCTAAAACTGGTTAAGGAGCCCATATGTACAATTTTCATTTACTTAATTTTTTTTTAATTTAAGAGTGACACTTGTCATCTCTATATTGAATTTAAGAAGGTAATGACAGATCAACCTAAATATGATACATTCCCATTTCACATCATAATTTATAAGTTAAACTAATTAATAGTCTATCAAGTATAAACATATTTACTTTATATTTCAAAATAAATTTGATTCTATATCTGTGATTATGAAGTTTCTGCAACAGTTAAATTAAATAAAAATATCTGACTAATTTCTTCTAAAATTTAAAATATTGTAATATAGCTCTCTCTATAATAATATTTAAGTGATCACAAATTAGAAAAAAAATTCAAATCTACTTTAAACATAAACAAAACATAACAATAATAGTAAATTACACATCTAAAACAATAAACAATCAACCTAAATCCATCTCAAAATATAATTTATTAAACCAGTATAGACTCATCTTAACTCCAGTCCTACTAAGTCCTCACAAGGATCAAATTTTTCTAGGTGCAAACCCTTCCTTTTGCACTCTAAAACTGGTTAAAGAGCCCACATATACAATTTTCATTTACATTTTTTTTTTTTTTTTTAATTTAAGAGTGACACTTGTCAGCTCTACATTAAATTTAGGAACGGAATGACATATCAACCTAATTATGGACTGGAGTCAATCATTAACCCATTGACAGATGCATCATTCCCATTTCACATCATAATTTATAAGTTAAACTAATTAATAGTCTATCAAGTATAAAGATATTTACTTTATATTTCAAAATAAATTTGATTATATATCTATGATTATGAAAAATTTTCAACAGTTAAATTAAATAAAGATATGACTAATTTCTTCTAAAATTTAAAAAAAAGTAATATAGCTCTCTATATAATAATATTTAAGTGATCACAAATTAGAAAAAAAATTCAAATCTATTTTTAAGCATAAACAAAACATAATAATAATAATAGTAAATTACACCTCTAAAACAATAAACAATCAACCTAAATCCATCTCAAAATCTAATTTATTAAACCAGTATAGATTATCTTAACTCTAGTCCTACTAAGCCCTCACAAAGATCAAATCTTTCTAGGTGCAAACCCTTCCTTTTGCACTCTAAAACTGGTTAAGGAGCCCACATATACAATTTTCATTTACTTATTTCTTTTTTTAATTTAAGAGTGACACCTGTCATCTCTACATTGAATTTAGGAATGGAATGACATATCAACCTAATTATGGTCTGGAGTCAATCATTAACTCACTGACTAGTGCATCATGTCATTTAGATGATGCAATCTCATTTCACATCATAATTTATAAGTTAAACTAATTAATAGTCTATCAAGTATAAACATATTTACTTTATATTTCAAAATAAATTTGATTCTATATATATGATTATGAAATTTCTGCAACAGTTAAATTAAATAAAGATATCTCACTAATTTCTTCTAAAATTTAAAAGATTGTAATATAGCTCTCTCTATAATAATATTTAAGTGATCACAAATTATAAAAAAAATTCAAATCTATTTTTAAACATAAATAAAACATAATAATAATAGTAAATTACACCTCTAAAACAATAAACAATCAATCTAAATCTATCTCAAAATCTAATTTATTAAACCATTATAGACTCATCTTAACTTCCGTCCTACTAAGCCATTAGAAGGATCAAATCTTTCTAGGTGCAAACTTTTCCTTTTGCACTCTAAAACTGGTTAAAGAGCCCACATACACAATTTTCATTTACTTATTTTTTTTTAAAATTTAAGAGTGACACCTGTCAGCTCTACATTGAATTTAGGAATGGAATGAAAGATGGACGTAATTATGCACTGGAATCAATCATTAATTCACTGACCAGTGCATCATGTCAGTTAGATGATACATTCTCATTTCACATCATAATTTATAAGTTAAACTAATTAATAGTCTATCAAGTATAAACATATTTACTTTATATTTCAAAATAAATTTGATTCTATATCTATGATTATGAAATTTCTGCAACAATTAAATTAAATAAAGATATCTGACTAATTTCTTCTAAAATTTAAAAGATTGTAATATAGTTGTCTCTATAAAAATATTTAAGTGATCACAAATTAGAGAAATAATTCAAATCTATTTTTAAACATAAATCAAACATAATAACAATAGTAAATTACACCTCTAAAACAATAAACAATCAATTGAAATCCATCTCAAAATCTAATTTATTAAAACAGTGTAGACTCATCTTAACTCTGGTTCTACCAAGCCCTCAGGAGGATCAATAGGTGCAAACCCTTCCTTTTGCACTCTAAAACTGGTTAAGGAGCCCACATATGCAATTTTCATTTACTTATTTTTTTTTAAATTTAAGAGTGACACTTGTCAGCTCTACATTGAATTTAGGAACAGAATGGCAGATCCACCTAATTCTGGACGGTTGATGTTATTAAATAAGTTTTTATACTATTAAAAAAATATTGGTGTTTCAAATAAATTTTAGACTTCTTTATTCAAAAAGATTGGTGTTTCACAGAAAGTTGAGACTTCTTTAAGATTTGATAATTGGTTCAGTAAAATGATACTTGGAGTAAACAGATCCATTTTTCAAGTAAATTTTTGAGTTTGAATTCGGTCAGATTTTCAGAGATAGTCTGAGTTTTGCATGGATCAAAGTTTCATACATTTCAGAACCTTACTCCAAGGGTTTTGTCCCATTTTAAACCAACCCAGATGCTCAGAAAATCCATCAAAATTCTGAATTGATTTGAAATTTAAAAACTAGTTCTCTAAAAACTTATAGAAAAAATAACTCTGGAAGGAAGATTGCTCGCCCACTCCTAAATTTTATACAAATTGAAAGAACATGTCATGTAACAACACTGGACACAGTTAGTGTTATGTACGGGCTACAATGGGAGTTTCATGCCGATAATAATGAAGAAAAGAGGAAAAAGAAAATGGGATTTTCAGTAACGAAAAGAATAAAAATTACTTTGACTGCCTTGACAGGATTCCAGTCGATAATATTAAAAACAGGTTCGATAAGTATTTACATTTTATAGAAGAACTGGGCATTTATGAACGATATTTACAGCCGTTGTATCATCTCGTTATTGATTCATAACGATAGCGCCAAATTGGACGAGTAGGTCAATAAATGTGGATGTTTCGGTTTTTTATTTTTTTGACTTCACGGTCACAGGAACCACGTATATATGATTATCAGATGAAAAATGAATCCATCGAAGACTGTGCAGCAGAGAAAACGTTATGGATAGCTCTGAGAAATGTACTCGGTGCATACTATAAACCAGAGGGTAGGAGAGAAATGAGTAGATTCTAAAATCACCTTCGAAACCCGCAATTTGAAATCGATATACACAATGAGTACATGGAAATCGGAGACAAAATCAAGCGATAGTTTTTCACATGTAATGCCAACGCCATGTGTACATTGCACAACTTAGCAAACCAGACAGAATTATTATATTCATCTTCTCCTTCTTCGCAGATGGACAGTGACACGCTCTGCTCCCGCCCAACGCGCAGGGTGGTCCTGGTCCTCTTTTCTTTTTCTTCTGCAATAATAATAATGTTGCAGCGCCGGCGTTGTACAAAACAAAGAAATTACATACCCATAGAAGACTGTAATAATGATGTATGTATTCATCCATGTTTTTTTTTGTTGCAGAGCTACGGTTTGTATTGTGCAGGCAGAATAATAATGAGGACCACGGATTGAAAAACCAGGCCAGAAATTAATATAATATCAATGCCTTGGCCTTGGCTCTTTCTCCCATGTCGAGGAATGACTTTTACCGTCTATGATAGAGAATAAGGATTATTTATTCACCATTCTGACGTAGTCAGTCACTGATTGTATATATTATCTATTATGAAAATGAATGAGTAGGCCTGCTGATCAAGTCTGGAGATGGGAATGGGGCTCTCAGGCTCTGTGTGTCTGTAAGTAAATATGCACTGCAGCGAAAGCTGGTTGCAGCAAGTTTTCAGTAAGTACTTTTAATTGGGGGTGTTTTTGTCAGCGAAAGTATCGGACAGGGATTTTATAGACTGCCGAGCATTAGTCTGGGAAGGTGTGTATGGCATAAATGTAGTGGAAGGAGAAGCTGAAGTACTGGGCCATGGCCCGTCAGAAAAGTAAAATATGGTGACGATGGGAGATTATGGATTTACGGGCTTGGGGTCTCTGCAGCTCCGCAGTGGCTAAAAATGTTATTGACCTGAGAAAAGCAGTAATGACCTGGCCATGCTTCATTATCGAGAAAAACAAATCTAAGAGAACATAGGACGAGAGCAAATATTAATGCTCCTGGGTCAATGTGAGAACGATGGTGAAATCTTGCATATTCTTAATTGAATGCCATGAATATTGCTGCAGTGTTTACCACTCCCTGCATAGATTTTAGTTGTTCATTAGATCATGTGCATGGACTTTTTGACCCCGAGATTTGGGAGGAGGTGCTCGAAAAGTGTTTTATTCCTTCGGGGTAGTGTGTCAGGATCTGCTATGTTCGAAGTGAATATTGGATGATGGTTCAAATGAACAAATTAAGTGTCCTAGATGGCCTCATGAATAAATTCTAATAGAATAAGTTTTTAATTTTAAATTAGTCAAGATTTGGGGAGAGGTCACGAGTTCAAGCCTGGTTACGAGTCCCTCTGGATGCTCTTTTCCACTCCCATATCATCCACTATGTGGAGAAGTATTGGGGTGGGTTCCCAGCGGGTTAACTTCCATCTGGAAAGCTCAATTGGTAAGTGTAGTGATATGAAATGTTATGTTACATGAGGTAGTTCAAATCTCTTCATTAAGGAAAATAAAACATCATTTCTATTAAAAAATTGAATGGAAATTAAAATTTTCAAATGCACACTCCACTTACAATAGTAATATTACCTAAATAATGTACATATCATTTATGTCTCTTTGCTCCCTTTTAAAATTTTAATCTACCCTTCTCAAGGAGACTATTCTCTCATGTCTTTGCTATTTTTATGCATAATTGATGTTTGTGTGTTGTTGGCTAGACTTACTATGATTGGATGCATTCTTGGACTGTCTATTGTCTAAGTCAATCATGATAGTTTGTGGTAATTGCATGGTTTTTTTTCCCCGCATTTCTCACACAACACACATTATTGTCTTCAATGTTGTGCTTCATGGTTCTAATTAGCTCTCACTTGGTTGAAAGTGTTATGCAATGTTGTCTAGGGTCATTTAAACTATTCAACATCATTAACTGACTGACAATTAAGTTCTAGATAGACCGACAATTTGGTTAAGTGCTAGGTAGTAGGTGCATTAGAGGCCAACAAACCTTTTTCCATATTAAAATGAAATAAGTGCTCACGAATCTTAAATAATTGTATTTAAATGAAATTGGAGGGAAAATAAAGTGAGGGTTTGATTTGGTTTGTTAGGGATGTAACCCCTCACGTAGGTAGAATAATATATTTTCATGTAATAAAGGTCAATATTAATAAAGCCTAGCAATAAGGAAGAATAAGTCCAATGTAAGAAGACCTAATAGAAGATTCTGCTCCTAGAAGGATCTTCCTCTAGATGGTTCTTTTGATAGACATATTTAGTATAAATATGAGTCGAGGATATGAGAACTCTTGTCTTGGATATTATTGTAATAGAGCTCTGCTCTGCTGGAGGTTGCCCCCTTGAAGAGGCAAATGAACATTGCTCTCATTAATCAAAGTGCTCATTCTGGTGTTCTTCTGGTATCATTTTGGTATTATTGTGGTGTTGTTTTGGTTATATTGTTGTACATTTGTCATTTCTAGCTATTTATTTTTGTTCTGCATACTTTTTATATCTGGAATATTACAAGTGGTATCAGAGCACCTTCCTTGGCAGAAAGTTGTGGGTTAATTTTTTTCAAGGTAGAGACATATTCCAGCGTCTTTAAGCTACAAAGATATGTCGTTACGCACATAAACCCGCGGTTGGGGATTCATACGCTCAGGAAATACAAGTGGTACTTAAGCACACATTTGTGGGCCACCCTTGTAACCCATGTTGGTACCCCTTCGAGTGGTAGCACATCAGACAACACCTGTATATGGATCGACCTAGATCTCCTGAAGCCCTCCATAGATAAACTGATGGTCACCTGACTGCTATAATGTCACCGAGAACAACACTCAGTAAGATACTCTCTATTACCTGGGTAGTCAAGTAGTACGTCTAAGGGCACGGTCTAGCCTCCTTAGTTGGTGCCCTGAGATATTGGGTCGAGTACTACTATTGGACCCCACACGTATATCAGAGAGCTATAGCATAGGGAAAACCCTTGTCTGTAGAACCCTTGAATACCTAACCCTTGGGACGGAAACAAAAATGGAACAGAGAAGATCTATTGTGACGCAATTGTGTCTCCTGCATTCGAGTTGCAAAATTTCTACACATTTCTTCCTGTTAAGCATTTGGGCATTTCATCATTGTAGTATTCTTCATATAAGAGTATAAATCCGCAGGAGTCTAGATCCTGTTTGCACCATTATTTGAGACCTATTCCATTAGATTTCTATCTTCTCACTTATCACATTCATACCTATCATTTTTCAACAATTTTTTTTTTTCTTGTGGACCCGACCCCCTTCCAACACCCTTATTTTGAATTTACCCCATTGGATTCCACTCGTCACCCTGATTGTTGTGATACACTTTACCCATAACCCATTTTTTGTGTGGTCCCACCCGCCCCTTTTCGTGTTCCCTCATCATCATGGCCCATACCCATAGCCAAGACTTGGAAGCTCGCTTCACTACCTTGCACTCTAATTTCACAGAGACCCAACAAGAAGTGCGACAACTTAGTGCCAATATTGCCACCATCAATCAAAAGATGCATTCCTCCATCGTCGCCTCAATCGCAGAACTCAAAGATGAGCTCAAACACAACATTACTACCCAAATTGAATCTGTCACTACGATGATCTGCACCAAGCTGCATATCCCTGCAGATCTTCCCGTATCTGACCCACCTTTGCATACCGAAGGTGAAACTTCCTCTCATTCCTAGATTTTTCATCCCCATCACTTTCAGCATGACCTACGCCTTCTGCGTGTGGATGTGACCAAATTTGATGGACCGGATCCCACTGGCTGGGTAACTCAAATGGAACATTATTTCTCTTTGTATGGCATTACGAATGAGTTGGCCAAACTCCGGTAGGGTGTTCTCCATCTAGATCAAGAACGTTGGCAATGGTGGCAATGGATAAAAAATGCCCGCCAAGGGTATGTGGCTTGGACACACTTTGTGGCAGAGATTTATGAATGCTTTGACACTGACACCAACCATTTAGGTCGTTTGACAAATTTGAAACAATCTGGCACCATGGAAGAATTTATAGCTGCTTTTGAGAGGCTAGTTTTTTGTACAGAAGGCATGTTTGATGTTTTTTTCCGAGAATGTTTTATCAGTGGCCTCAAGGATGAGATTCGTGCTCATGTCCTCAAGGCTTGGCCTCAGAGTTGGGTGGACACTACTAAAAGAGCTAAGGAAGCACAACAGGTTGCCTCTTCTCAAAACAGAAAACCCTCATTTATTCCTCACACTAAACCAGTAACTCCCACTCCTCCTTCTACTCCACTAAAGATCCAGAAATTGACCAGGGCCGAAATGGTTGAACGTCAACTCAAAGGACTTTGTTATAATTGTGATGACAAATATTTTCTGGGACACAAGTGTAAGGAACAAAATATTTTTATGGCCATCTTGGAGGATGTTTCGAAAGAGGATGTTGAGGCTCCCCTTGTGTCTGTGTCACCTGAACCCATTGACATAACCCCTCCCTCAAACCCTCCCGGAGTAGAACCGGTCATTTCCCTAAATGCTCTCATTGGATTCTTTGCTCCCCAAACCCTCAAGCTAATTGGTTACATCAAGCATAGGAAGGTCATCATTCTTATTGATAGTGGAAGCACCCATAATTTTATTCATCGCCGCATTGCCCAAGAAACTAATTGATATATCTGTGCAGTCAGTGATTTCCAATGGTGGGTCCATGAAATGTGGAGGGCGTTGTGAAAATTTGTGTTTCCAAATTGGTGACTACCACCTGAAATCTCATATGTTTTCTATCGACATGGGTGGTTGTGACACTATGTTGGGTGCATAATGGATAAGGACTTTGGGTTCCATTCTCATGGATTTTAAGGAATTAACCATGCAATTCGACTAGGAGGGCCAACAATATAAGTTCCAAGGCATGATTGTTGGCTCCCTAGAGATCATTAGTTCCCATAGCATGGAAAATATGCTCAAAAAAGGTCATTCTAGCATTATTGCCCAACTCCATGCCATACAAGCAACTAAGACACCCTTTGTGCCACATGACCTCCAAGCCATCCTCTCTAAACATCAAGTGGTTTTTTCCACTCCCCAGGGTGTTTATGGATAAATTCGTGAGTGCAGACACAGACCAATCTCCCCAGATCCACCTGGATCTGGAACAAAC
The DNA here is from genome assembly GCA_009831015.1 of Picea engelmannii. NCBI lineage: Eukaryota > Viridiplantae > Streptophyta > Pinopsida > Pinales > Pinaceae > Picea > Picea engelmannii. The sequence continues at coordinate 667,822 of ML799434.1, read as the reverse complement.
CGTGACAGAATACTACTCTTTCCCTAGATCTAGATATTGAATGAACTAAGAGAAATGGATGGTAGACATACCTTATGAACGCTCTCCTTTAATCTCTGTTGTTCCTTGCTCTGCTCCGATGCTCTTGTGTCATTCCAATCACAACAACACAAACCAATCACAGCAAAGGCATTAATATATTCAATATCTAATCTATACATGTGATCAAGGAATCATGTAATAAGATGACATCATCATTATGGGAAAGGGACATATTCATGTATT
>ML799434.1:634709-661631 GCA_009831015.1 Picea engelmannii | reverse complement strand
TGTATTGTATTAATCTGAAAGAGAAATATACAACCTGAGCCTTGATGTCGTAGATCTCCTTTCGATGGCTCCTAGCTCTGACACACACATTTGCTCATACATGAAGAAGTTCAACCACATATGATTACTTGTTGTATCTTGCTACTGTAGCTTCAATCCTCCATACCGTCTTGCACAAGTTCTCCAATCAATCTCTAGCTAACTTGCTTCTTCTTGTTCTTATGCTTAACCTTGTTCCAACATTTCCATAAGTAATCTCTTCAATATATAGGAGAAGATTGATTAGTTACTTGGATAGGGAATGATCCCAAGATATCTGGAAAGTGAGTATTTTGCCAACCATTCGAACTCCAACTCACCCTTCTAGAAGATTCCTTCTAGAAGGATCGAGAACTTATTCATTTTCTTTCGTTATAAACATGTCCGCACCCTAACCATTGACACAGTGCGGAAAGTCTGCATTCAAGCTGAATGCAGAATGCGGGAATGAAGGATTTCCGCAGGTGAGTATATATGCAGCCTGCGGACTATTTCCAAAAATGTGATTTTTGAGAAAATGACAAGTGTAACCTTCTTCAGGAAAAAGTTCTTAATGAAGAGTTTGATCTTCTATTATCATGACATAATCATAATATCATCTTGATAACCAAAAATGTGGATAACACAGGGACTCCCTCATTCCTGTGGTGTTCATGATCATTCCATTCCCCTTGTCCTGGGAATCCTTCCTCCCAATATTCGTCCCTATCGTCACCTCTTTTCCCCAAAAAATGAAATTGAGAAAATGGTTCAAGAACTACTCAACACAGGTGTTATCCGCCCTAGTACGAGCCCCTACTCTTCTCATGTGGTCATGGTCCTTAAGAAAGAAGGTTCTTAGCACATGTGTCATGACTTCCGCGCCCTCAACAAAATCACCATTAAAGACAAATTTCCCATTCCTGTCATTGATGACCTCTTGGATGAATTAAGTGGTGCCCAGTTCTTTACTAAACTTTATCTTTGTTCTCGCTACCTCCAGATTTGTATGAAAGAGGAAGACATTCCTAAGACTGCCTTTATAACTCATGAGGGTCACTATGAGTTTTTGGCCATGCCCTTTGGCTTATGTAATGCTCCCTCCACTTTCTAGAGACTCGTGAATCATGTCTTCTGTCCTTTTCTCCATCATTTTGTCTTAGTTTTATTTGATGATATCCTCATCTACAACAAAACCTCGACAACCCATCTTGATCATGTGGATCAAGTTCTCCATCTACTCTCTCAGAGCCAACTTTTTCTCAAACAATCTAAATGTTCTTTTGGCACCTCAGAAGTCAAGTACTTGGGTCATCTTGTTGGCAAGGCCGATGTCAGGGTGGATCCTAAAAAGATTGAAGCTATGCAAGATTGGTCTCACCCAAAGACTCTCAAAATCTCGTGGGGATTTCTGGGTTTAACAGATTATTATCGCAAGTTTGTTAAGAATTATGGAAATATCGTGGCACCTCTCACTGCACTCCTTAAAAAGAATTCGTTCACTTGGACTCCAATAGCTTCTCAGGATTTTCAAACCTTGAAGATGTCCATGTGCACAACTCCAGTCCAGGCCCTTCCTGATTTCACAAAGACCTTTTTCCTAGAATGTGATGCTTCCAGGAAAAGAATTGGCGTTGACTGACATAAATTTGGGCAAATCAGTCTATGAAAAGGAAATGTTGGCTATTCTGCATGCTGTGGATCTTTGGCATCCTTATCTATTGGGGAAACGCTTCCAAATTAAGACATATCATCAAAGCCTCAAGTATTTTCTGGAACAATGCCTTTTCTCCCCCGAGCAATGAAAATGGGTGACTAAGCTCTTTGGATATGATTATAAGATCATTTACAAGAAAGGAAAAGACAATGTGGTTGTTGATGCACTTTCCAGAAAATATGAAGATGAAGGGTCCCTTTTTTCTCTCTCTTTCATTGTACTAGATTGGCTCCAAGATTTTCGCCAGGAATGGCTACACGATCCCAAAAGTTCACATATGATACAATAATTTTAGTCCAATTCCCCAGTTTCCCCAGGGTACTCTTGGGTCAATGGTGAGCTTCGATACAAAGGTCTTTTGTATTTAAGTAAACAGTCAAAACTTAAATCCACGGTACTTTTTGAGCTCCATGCTACACCCACAATTGGGCACTCAAGGTTTACCAAAACCTATGACCGGGTCAAACATTATTTTTTCTGGGAGGGTATGAAACAAGACGTTTCTAATTTTGTGGTTGAATGTGATGCGTGTCAACGCAACAAGGGAGAAACAATCAAATCTCTTGGCACACTACAACCACTTTTGATTCCACCTGCTATTTGGCAGGATATCTCTATGGATTTTGTTGTAGGCCTACCTAAATCGAGAAATAAATCAGTCATCATGGTGGTAGTTGATCGTCTTTCCAAGTATACTCATTTTTGTGCTCTTCAACACCCATCTATAGCATCCACTGTGGCTCAAATTTTCATGGATCAGGTCTTCAAGCTTCACGGCATGCTGTATTCTCTTATTTCTAATCGCAATCTAACTTTCACCAACAATTTTTGGCAAGAACTATTCAAACTACAAGGCACCCAATTGCATCTCAGCACAACTTATCATCCCTAGACTGATGGTCAAACTGAAGTTGTCAACAAATGTTTGGAAACATATTTGAGGTGTTTTGCATCGGAAAGGAAGAATCAGTGGGCTAAATGGTTACCACTCCCTGAATGGTGGTACAACACTTCGTACCATACAACTACATGCATGACTCCTTTTGAAGCGATATATGGACAAAATCCACCTTCAGTTATCTCATATTTTCCAGGTGTCTTGAAGGTCCAGGTGGTTGACCAAACGCTTACAGTTCAAGAGGCTATTCTCCGTACCCTCAAAGAGAATTTGGTTATGGCCCAGAATTGTATGAAGCAACAAGTAGATCAAGGTCACTTTGAATGTCAATTTGCAAAAAGGGATCATGTGTTTCTTCGACTGCAACCTTACAAGAAAAATTCCTTCAAGGCTGACCATTGTCAAAAACTGGCACGCAAATTTTATGGTCCTTATACCATTCTCAAGCGTGTGGGACAGGTGGCCTATCAATTAGCTTTGCCCAATCATTCTAAGCTCCATCCTGTTTTTCTTGTTTCCTGCTTAAAGAAGGTGATTGGAACTAAGTTCCAAACTCAAACCAACCTTCCCGAGTTGGACGCATAAGGATCCATTTGGCTACAACCACAAGCATTTTTGGACCAGCGTGAGCGTCAGATACATCAACGAACCATCAAGGAAGTGTTAGTCTAGTGGAAAGATACAACTCCAGAAGATGCCACTTGGGAACCAACTACCATTCTGCAACAATTTCCCCATCTCAAGCCTTGAGTACAAGGATGTTTTTAAGGGGGAGGACAGGTTAGGGACCTAACCCCTCACGTAGGTAGAATAATATATTTCCATGTAATAAAGGTCAATATTAATAAGGCCTAGCAATAAGGAAAAATAATTCCAATGTAAGAAGACCTAATAGAATCTTTCGCTTCTATAAGGATCTTCCTCTAGATGGTTCTTTTGATAGACATATTTATTATAAATAGGAGTTGAGGGTATGAGAACTCTTGTCTTGGATATTATTGTAATAGAGCTCTTCTCTATTGGAGGTTTCCCCCTCGAAGAGGTAAGTGAACATTGCTCTCAATAATCAAAGTGCTCATTTTGGTGTTCTTCTTGTATCATTTTGGTATTATTGTGGTGTTGTTCTGGTTATATTTTTGTTCATCTGCCTTTTCTAGCTATTTATTTCTATTTTGCATACTTTTTATATCTGGAATATTACATGGTCAAAAAGGGGAAAGATCTAGAAAGCCTAGAGAAAGGATAAATAGAGGTGTAACCCTTCTCTTTGGAATTATGATTTCATCTCTCATTTTGGAGTGCTCTTGGAGCCATTGTTTCATCGGGGTTTAGAAAAACCCTTCCACTACTACAGTTTATTTTCAATGGTGCAATATCCACCCTAGATAGACAAGAGGGGAATCCACCTAGGATTTCCATTGGAACTTTAGTTCGGGTTCATAGTCAGTTATAGGTTTGCACATGGAGTTCACGAAGATTTTCTTGAAGATGTCGATCCAGAATTTCGCAGGTGTCAGAAGGGTTCTGGTGAAATCATGGTTGAGGGAATCCCCACAAGTTGAGTACAAGGTGTCTTGCAAGACCCCGCTAGACATCCAACGGTTGTCCCGTGAGGACCTCTACGATCTAGCTTGCAATAGGTCGCCTTGGATCGAGTTCGTGAGGGTTACAGGGGGGATTGGAGGGCCACTTGCAGAGCAACCATTATTGGAGCAGAGAATTGTAGGAATTGGAGAGACTTGGAGTAGTGGACACCAATGATTGACATCATTCTAGGTTTCTTTGTGTTGTTTATGTTAATAAATTTTGCAGCTATTGGGAAACCATTAGAATTGAGTGTTTAGGATTATTGTGTAGTTGTTATTACATCCATTAGATATCTTTGTATTGATGGGATTTTGGGGGTTTCCACATCATAATACGATGCCATGGTTATCTGATTTATTTTGTGTGTAATGGATGCATGCAATATATTTGAAAATATTCCTATATGAGAATTTTTTTTGTAAGAAGTTAACAACAACCTTAATGCAAAGTATTTGACACATTTACACAAGGAGAAATATCAATTTTTGGATTATAAGCATAGTATTTCCACCTAGACTAGTTGGGGACATTACAATGGTTTCAGAGTTGGTATATCTTTCCAGCCTACATTTTCTTGAGGTATTGATGCTAAGGAAAACTAGAGGATGAGGGAAACAACCCACCTGAGGATCAGATTTAGAAGAGGTAGAAGTAGAGGGAGCTATGGGGGATCATATTGAATATAGGAACATACAACTATTGGAAAGCATAGCTAATGTACAATAACAACTAACACAAGTCCTAACACAATTCTTTTCCAGCAATCAAGAAAACCAAAACCAGGGAGGTACCAATGGGAACCATGCAGAGGCCATCCATAGAGGTTTTAGGACTCCTGAAGGGAGTAATACCTATGTTCCCTCATAGACTGTCTTCTAGGAAGGTACCATAAATATAACCAAACCATTATTTCCACCATTCCTTGAGGAGAAACCTACAGAAGAATCAGAAAAATCAAAGGGCAGATGAATTGAATTCCTACTTTAGGGAGTATCAGTTTCTGGAAGAAGGAGCCTGGGAAGCCATGTATTACAATGACTACTGCAACATCAGGATGAGGAACAAATATAGAGTGATCCATAATCAACATAATTTCGATCTCGTGTGCAAATTGGGGAAGATGAATATCCCATCTTTTGATGTATCTAGAAGGTGCACAACCTGAGCATGGGTACATAAGTTGGACACTTATTTCTATATTAACCCAATTATAGAGGCATAGGTGATTAATTTTTCCACCCTACACTTGGATGGAGAGGCTTGTGAGTGGTGGTACCATGAACTATTAACATTGGGGAATTCCAACATCACATCATATGAGGATTTCACTCAGAAGTTGATGGACATGTTTGATAGGAAGGACCCTGAGATCCACTTCAGGGAGTTTGCAGAGTTGATGTAGACATGTACACCAGAGGCATATGTCACAAAGTTCCATCCGATGGTAGTCATGGTGATTGATGTTTTTTAGGAGAGACTGGTGACGCTTTTCACAGAGGACTTGGTTGAAACCTTAAGAGGTCGGGTGAAGGATTTCAGGCCAAACACACTACAATAATATATCATGAAGACCTAGGTTCTGGTAGAAATAGTGCCCAAGAAGACATCGACAAAAAAAATTATTCCACAGAAGGGTCAGTCGTCAAAACCTCTTGACAAGACATGGATAGGGAAGGACAGGTTGGATGAGGAAAATCAGAGAGAGATAATGAGGAAGAAGCTTTGGTACATTTGCATAGAGTCATGGGAATTGGGTCATCGGTGTATGGGAAAAGGTAAAGTCCATTATATTGAGGTGATTTCTGAAGAGGAGGATGACGATGATGTTGAGTTCATTGGACACAATAGTGGTGATTCATCACACCTCATTGGACAGAACAATGGTGAGGTATGAAAATGAGTGGTTTAACTTTATTTCCGTAAGGTAGCACGAACTTCACAAGTTATGAAAGATATGAAATTATCTTCAAAAAAGGTTGTGTGATCATTAATTGGGAATCCTTTCCTTTTCTTTGTGCTCTGTAGAAAATGACTTCTCAATTAGAAGTCATGCAAGAATGTTATAGGCTTTGGTGCCATGTAACCTAGTATCCTTGTCAATGCCCATGTCGATTGATTTTTATCATTTAAAAAGAATTATAATTTGAATCTACTTCTTCATTATTCCATTTTACAATGACTTCATTTGTTCCTTATATCCCTATCTCATTTGAAATATAGAATATCAAACTAGATCCCTTTCTCATTTTGTTAATTTGAATTGTGAACCTTTATTCCCTTCACCAAGCCCTATTTAACGTTGTCATATTAAAGCTAAGAGTATCTTTGAAAATTGGATGACGTTAGTTATTTTTGGCTTGATGAGAAAAATGCCCCAATTGCAAAATCGGGGCAATCTTCTCATCATGAACTTTTAACTTTTGGACATTTTAAAGTTTAAAAGAGGCATAATGGTCTCATCAATATCAGAAAATAATAAGTCAGAGTATTTCATCATACACAACCCACACAAAACCTCTTGTAATGTCCCCTTCCAATTGATTATGACAAAGGATGAATTAATAGCCCATACGACTCTCGTAGGCTATAGTCAACAAGGACAATGGATTCAAGGAGGTTATTTGGCGTCACTAGAATGACAAATCCTAAAGTGATATTAAATAAAAATAAATAATTATATTTAAATGAAATTGGAGGGAAAATAAAGTGGGCATTTGATTTGGTCAAAAAGGGGAAAGATCTAGAAGGCCTGGAGAAAGGATAAATAGAGGGGTAACCCTTCTCTTTGGAATTATGATTTGATATCTCATTTTGGAGTGCTCTTGAAGCCATTGTTTTGTTGGGGTTTAGAAAAACCCTTCCACTACTACAATTTATTTTCAATGGTGTGATATCCACCCTAGATAGACAAGAGGGGAGTCCACCTAGGATTTCCATTGGAGCTTTAGTTCAAGTTCATAGTCAATTATAGGTTTTCACTAGGAGTTCGCAAAGATTTTCTAGAAGAGGCCGATCTAGAATTTTGTAGGTGTCAGAAGGGTTCTGACGAAATCATGGTTGAGGGCATCCCCATAGGTTGAGTACAAGGTGTCCCGCAAGACCTCGCTAAATGTCCAAGGGTTTTCCCATGAGGACCTCTATGATCGAGGTTGCAACAAGTTGTCTTGGATCGAGTTTGTGAGGGTTACAAGAGGGATTGGAGGGTCGCTTGCAGAGCAAAGCATTCTAGGGATTGGAGAGCCTTGGAGAAGTGGACACCAATGATTGGCATCATTCTAGGTTTCTTTGTGTTGTTTATGTTAGTAAATTTTGTAGTTTTTGGGAAGCCATTAGAATCGAGTGTTTAAGATTATTATGCAGTTGTTATTACATCCATTAGATATCTTTATATTGCTGGGATTTTGGGGGTTTCCACATCATAATAAGATGCCATGGTTATCTTCCCTATTTTGTGTGTAATGGATACATACAATATATTTGACAATATTATTATATGAGCAAATTGTTTGTAAGAAGTTAACAACAACCTTAATGCAAACTATTTGACACATTTACACAAGGAGAAATATCAATTTTTGGATAATAAACATAATATTTCCACCTAGACTAGTTGGGAACATCACAATGGTTTCAGAGCTGGCGATCTTTCCAGCCTATGATTTCTTGAGGCATTGACACCAAGGAAAGCTAGAGGATGAGGGAAACAATCCACCCAAGGATCAAATTCAGAAGAGGTATAAGTATAGTGAGCTACGGGGGATCATACTGAAGATAGGACCATCATAACTAATGGACAACAACAACTAACGCAAGTACCGACACAGTTCTTTTTTGGAAATAAATCAAACCAAAACCAGGGAGGTGCCAATGGGAACCATGCATAGGCAAACCATAAAGGTGGTATGACTCTTGAAGGGAGAAATACCTACGTTCCATCACAAAGTGTCTTCCAAGAAGGTAGCATAAATCTAACCAAACCATTATTTCCACCATTCCTTGAGGAGACACCTACATGATCATCAGAAAAATAGGGTGCAGATGAATTGAACTCCTACTTTAGGGAGTATAAGTTTCTGGAAGAAGGAGGCCATGGAGCCATGTATTACAATGACTACTACAACATCCAGATGAGGAACAAATCCAGGGTGATCCAGAATCAACAAAATTTTGATCTCGTGCTTAAATTGGGGAAGATGACTATCCCATCTTTTGATGGATCTGGAAGGTGCACATCATGAGCATGGATACAATTTGGAGACTTATTTCTATATTTACCCGATTATAGAGGCAGAGGTGATTAATGTTTCCACCCTACACTTGGATGGAGAGGCTCATGAGTGGTGGTACCATGAGCTATTAACATTGGGGAATTCCAACATCACATCATATGAGGATTTCAATCAGAAGTTGATGGACATGTTCTATAAGAAGGACCCTGATATCCACTTCAAGGAGTTTGCAGAGCTGAGGTAGATAGGTACATCAAAGGCCTATGTCACAAATTTCTATCGGATGGCAGTTATGGTGACTGATGTTTCTGAGGAGATACTAGTGATGATTTTCATGGAGGACTTGGATGAACCCTCAAGAGGCTAGGTGAAATATTTCAGGACAAACACACTACAAGAATCTATCACGAAGACCTAGGTTATGGTAGAAACAGTGCCCAAGAAGACATCGAAAAAAAAAATTATCCCACAAAAGGGTCAGTTGTCAAAACCTCTTGAGAAGACATGGATGGGGAAGGACAATTTGGATAAGGAAAATCAGAGAGAGATAATGAGGAAGAAGCTTTGGTACAGTTGCAAAGAGTCATGGGAAACAGATCATCGATGTATGGGAAAAGGTAAAGTCCATTATATTGAGGTGCTTTTCGACGAGGAGAATGATGATGATGTTGAGGGAATTTGATAGAAAAATGGTGAGTCATCACACATCGAGGATACATAGCACCATTGCATAATAGCACCAAGGGAGTGACCATTGCCACTCTTTGAGGAGTTCCAAAATATTACACCTTCAGGGTCATAGGTATTTTGTAGGGAGAGAGGATTACGACATTGATTGATGGTGGGGCCACCCACAATTTCATTGATGTTGCATTGGTCACTAGGAGAAAATTCCCTATAGGGGAATTTGAGGGATTCAATGTGGTTGTAGTAGATGGGTACAATATGGAATGTACTTATAATATCAAGGGATTGGATGTAGAATTGGGAAACTATATGTTGACCAATGATTTATTTGTTGTAGATTTAGTAGATACTCATGTGGTGTTAGGAGTTCAATGGTTGTAATCATTAGAAGATATCTGTATGAATTATCAAGACATGAGGATGGAGTTGTAGGACAAGGGTGGAAAACAAGTCATCCTGAGAGGTATGTCAAGAGGTGCCCCTAGGATTGTGTCTAACCAACACATGGAGGCCCTTTTTAGACATGGAGACGTGGCTTGCATAGTATAGTTCTTGATCACCATGGGGAAGCCATCACAAGATCTCCGGCTCCATAGTGGCTAAAAATATTATTGACCTGAAAAAAGCAGCAATGACCTAGCCATGCTTCATTATCGAGAAAAAAAAATCTAAGAGAACATAGGACGAGAGAAAATATTAATGCTCCTGGGTATGTGAGAACGATGGTGAAATCTTGCATTCTTAATTGAATGGCATGAATATTGCTGCTGTGTTTACCACTCCATGCATATATTTTAGTTGTTCAATAGATCATGTGCATGGAATTTTTGACCCCGAGATTTGGGAGGTGCTCAAAAAGTGTTTTATTCCTTCGGGGTAATGTGTGAGGATATGCTATGTTCGAAGTGAATATTAGATGATATGGGTAAAATGAACAAATTAAGTGTCCTAGATGGCCTTATGAATAAATTCTAATAGAATAAGTTTTTAATTTTAAATTTAATATAAATTTTGTAGAAATGTTTAGTTTTTTTTAAGGAGATGAAAATTTGATTTAAAATTATGTGTATAGGGTTTTTGTCTATTTTAAAATGGATTAAATAATCCAAATTAAAATTAATCTTTACTTAGCTCTCAGGGTAGATCAATTGACAAGTGCTATATTTCGAGTTTAATTCCCGTGATTACTATTCCGGTATTCCAACTGGTCGAGAAGACAAATTATGTTTCCTTTATTTATAAGGAAAGGAAACAAGTTCATGAAGTATCTTCATTCCTCCTCGAGGGGATTCAGTAGCCCCAAGTCCACTAAGTTAGGACTTCCCTTTTAAAATTTTAATCTACCCTTCTCAAGCAGACTATTCTCTCATGTCTTTGTTATTTTTATGCATAATTGATGTTTGTGTGTTGTTGGCTAGAATTAATATGATTGGATGCATGCTTGGTGTATATATTTTCTAACTCAATCATGATAGTTTATGGTAATTGCATTGTCAAACTGGTTTTCCTTTGCATGTTTTTTTTTCCCGCATTTCTCACACAACACACATTATTGTCTTCAATGTTGCGCTTCATGGTTCTAATTAGCTCTCACTTGGTTGAAAGTGTTATGCGGCGTTGTCTAGGGTCACTTAAACTATTGAACATCATTAAATGACTCACAATTAAGTTCTAGATAGACTGACAATTTGGTTAAGTGTTAGGTAATAAGTGCATTAGAGGCCAACAAACCTTTTTTCTATATTAAAATGAACTAAGTGTCATGAATCTTGCCAATGTTATTTAAATATTGAAATCCTATATAACAAGGATTTGAGATGAAAAAATGGAACTTGATTCGATATGAATAGAATACTAAATGGGACCTAGAATTTCAATTAAAAAATCACCTCAATGCATAAAATGGGTCCTACTAAAATGACACTTTAACCTCTAGAAAGGTTGCTTGTAGGATTTTAGGGATTGCAAACTCAATGAAACTATTAGAATCTAATTCTGAGGCCCATAGGTATGAAAACAAGTAGTTTAACTTTCTTTATGTAAGGTAGCATGAACTTCACAAGTTATGAAAGCTATGAAATTGTCTACGAAAAAGGTTGTGTGACCATTCATTGGAAATCCTTGCCTTTTCTTCATGCTTTGTAAAAAGTCACTTTTCAATTAGAGGTCATGCAAGAAAGTTATAGGCTTTGGTGACAGGTAACCTAGTATCCCTGCCAATGCCCATGTTGATTGATTTTTATCATTTAAAAAGAGTTCTAATTTGAATCTACTTCTTCATTTTTCCAATTTACAATGACTTCATTTGTTCCTTATATTCCTCTCTCATTTGAAATCTAGAATATCCAACCAACTCCCTTTCTCATTTTGTTAATTTGAATTGTGAACCTTATGCCCTTCACCAAGCCCTATTTAACATTGTTATATTAAATCTAAGAGAGTCTCTTTGAAAATTTGATGACGTTAGCTATTCTTGACCTGATGAGAAAAATGCCCTAATTGCAAAATCAGGCCAATCTTATCATCGTGAACTTTTAACTTTTGGCCATTTTAATGTTTAAAAAAGGAATAATGGTCTCATCAATATCATAAAATAATAAGTCAGAGTATTTAATCATACAAAACCCACACAAAACCTCTTGTAATGTCCCCTTCCAATTGATCATGACATAGGATGACTTAATAGCCTATATGACTCCCGTAGGATATAGTCAACAAGGATAAGGGAGTGAAGGAGGTTATTTGGTGTCACTAGAATGACAAATCCTAAAGTGAAATTAAATAGAAATAAATAGTTATATTTAAATGAAATTGGAAGGAAAATAAAGTGAGGGTTTGATTTGGTCAAAAATGGGAAAGATCTAGAAGGCTCAGAGAAAGGATAAATAGATGGGTAACCCTTCTCTTTGGAATTATGATTTGATCTCTCATTTTGGCATTCTCTTGGAGCCATTGTTTCATTGGGGTTTAGAAAAACCCTTCCACTACTACATTTTAGTTTCAATGGTGCAATATCCACCCTAGATAGACAAGAGGGGAGTCCACCTAGGATTTCCATTGGAGATTTAGTTTGGGTTCATAGTCAGTTATAGGTTTTCACAGGGAGTTTGTGAAGATTTTCCAGAAGAGGTCGATCCATAATTTTGCAGATGTGAGAAGGGTTCTGGTGAAATCATGGTTGAGGGCATCCCGACAAGTTGAATACAAGGTGTCCCATGAGACCTCGCTAGACATCCAACAATTGTCCACGAGGACCTCTGCGATCGAGGTTGCAATAGGTCGTCTTGGATCAAGTTCATGAGGGTGACATGAGGGATTGGAGGGCCTCTTGCAGAGCAGACATTATTGGAGTAGAGCATTGTAGGGATTGGAGAGCCTTGGAGTAGTGGACACCATTGATTGGCATCATTATAGGTTTCTTTGTGTTGTTTTTGTTAGTAAATTTTGCAGTTGTTGGGAATCCATTAGAATTGAGTGTTTAGGAGTATTGTGTAGTTGTTATTACATCCATTAGATATCTTTGTATTGTTAGGATTTTGGGGGTTTCCGCATCATAATAATATTCCATGATTATCTTCTCTATTTTCTTTGTAATGGACACATGCAATATGTTTGACAATAATATTATATGAGAAAATTGTTTGTAAGACATTAACAACCTTAATGCAAAGTATTTGACACATTTACACAAGGAGAAATATAAATTTTTGGATAATAAGCTTAATATTTCCACCTATCCTAGTTTGGGACATTACAGTGGTATCAGAGCTTGTGAAGTTTCTAGCCTATGATTTCTTGAGTCATTGATACCAAGGAAAACTAGAGGACAAGGGAAGAAACCCACCTAAGGATCATATTTAGAAGGGGTAGAAGTAGAGGGAGATATGGGGGATCATACTGAAGATAGGACCATACAACTATTGGAAATCATAGCTAATGGACAACAAAAATTAACAGAAGTCCTAACACAGTTCTTTTTTGGAAATCAAGCAAACCAAAACCATGGAGGTACCAATGGGAACCATGCAACGACCAACCATAGAGGTGGTAGGACTCCTGAAGGGAGTAATACCTATGTGCCATCACAGAGTGTCTTTCAGGAAGGTAGCATAAATCTACCCAAACCATTATTGCCACCATTCCTTGAGGACATACCTATAGGAGCATCAAAAAAACAGGGGGCAGATGTATTGAACTCCTACTTTAGGGAGTACCAATTGCTGGAAGAAGGATCCCAGGAATCCATGTCTTACAATGACTACTGCAACCCCATGATGAGATAAAAATCCAGGGTGATACAAAATCAACAAAATTGCAATCTCCTGCACAAATTGGGGAAGATTACTATCCCATCTTTTTATGGATTTGGAAGGTGCACAACATGAGCATGGGTACATAATTTGGACACTTATTTATAGATTAACCCTATTATAGAGGCAAAGGTGATTAATTTTTCCACCCTACACTTGGATGGAGAGGCTCACAAGTGGTGGTACCATGAGCTATTAACATTGGGGCATTCCAAGATCACATCATATGAGGATTTCACTTAGAAGTTGATGGACATGTTCGATAGCAAGGACCTTGAGATCCACTTCAAGGATTTTGTGTAGCTGAGGTAGACATGTACACTGGAGGTCTATGTCACAAAGTTCCAACGGATGGAAGACATGGTGACTGATGTTTCTGAGGAGAGACCGATGATGCTTTTCACAGAGGACTTAATTGAACCCTTAAGAGGTTAGGTGAAGAATTTCAGGCCAAACACACTACATGAATCTATCACAAAGACCCAGGTTAGGGATTGAAGTTCTAGATAGACCGACAATTTGGTTAGGTGTTAGGTAATAGGTGCATTAGAGGCCAACAAACATTTTTACATATTAAAATGAAATAAGTGCTCATGAATCTTGCCAATGTTATTTAAATATTGAAAGCCTATATAACAGGGGTTTGAGATGAGAAAATGAAACTTGATTCCATAAGAGTAGCATCCTAAACATGCCCCGGACTTTCAATTAAAAAATCACCTCAATGTGTAAAATGGGTCCCTACTAAAATGAGACTTTAACCTCTAGAAAGGTTGCTTGTATGATTTTAGGGATTGCAAACTCAATGAAACTATTAGAATCTAATTATGAGACCCATAGGTATGAAAATGAGTAGTTTAACTTTCTTTCCGTAAGGTAGGATGAACTTCACAAGTTATGAAAGCTATGAAATTGTCTTCGAAAAAGGTTGTGTGACCATTCATTGGAAATCCTTGCCTTTTCTTCTTGCTCTGCAAAAAATGAATTTTCAATTAGAGGTCATGCAAGAAAGTTATAGGCTTTAGTGCTAGGTAACCTAGTATCCCTGCCAATGACCATGTTGATTGTTTTTTATCATTTTAAAAGAGTTCTAATTTGAATCTACTTCTTCATTATTCCAATTTACAATGACTTCATTTTTTTCCTTATATCCCTCTCTCATTTGAAATCTAGAATATCCATCCAGACCCTTTTCTTATTTTGTTAATTTGAATTATGAACCTTGATGCCCTTCACCAAGCCCTATTTAACATTTTTATATTAAATCTAAGACAATCTCTTTGAAAAATTGATGATGTTAGCTATTTTTGGCCTGATGAGAAAAATGCCCCAATTGCAAAAATGGGCCAATCTTCTCATCATGAACTTTTAACTTTTGGCCATTTTAAAGTTTAAAAAGGACATAATGGTCTCATCAATATCAGAAAATAATAAGTTAGATTATTTCATCATACAAAACCCACACAAAACCTCATGTAATGTCCCCTAAAATTTGATCATGGCATAGGATGACTTAATAGCCTATACGAATCTCGTAGGCTATAGTCAACAAGGACAAGGGAGTTAAGGAGGTTATTTGGTGTCACTAGAATGAAAAATCCTAAAGTGATATTAAATAAAAATAAATAATTATATTTAAATGAAATTGGAGGGAGAATAAAATGAGGGTTTGATTTGGTCAAAAAGGGGAAAGATCTAGAAGGCTTGGAGAAAGGATAAATAGAAAGGTAACCCTTATCTTTGGAATTATGATTTTATCTCTCATTTTGGAATGCTCGTGGAGCCATTGTTTCATTGGTGTTTATAAAAAATCTTCCACTACTACAATTTAGTTTCAATGGTGCAATATTCACCCTAGATAGATAAGAGGGGATTCCACCTAGGATTTCCATTGGAGCTTTAGTTCAGTTTCATAGTCATTTATAAGTTTTCACATGGAGTTCATGAATAGTTTCTAGAAGAGGCCGATCCATAATTTTGTAGGTGTCATAAGGGTTCTGGTTAAATCATGGTTGAGGGCATCCCCGCAGGTTGAGTACAAGGTGTACCGCGAGACCCTGCTAAACGTCCAATGGTTGTCCCTGTTGGATCATGTTGTCATTGATGCCAATGGTTTGATTGTGGTTTGATTGATTGATGTCATTGATTGATGTCATTGATTGATGTCAAGTGATTGATTGATTGATTGATGTCTTGATGTAATATGTACTAACCTTGATGAGAATGGATAGATGAATCAATGTATTGACCTTGATGAGAATGGATAGATGAATCAATGAGTTGTCATTGATATGATGCATAGATGAAGATGGATCGATGTGGTTTCCTTGATATATGATGCATAGTTGGATTGATGTAATGGTCTTATCATTGTTGATAAGGTGCACAAATGGATGAACTTCAAAGTGGTCCTCTTATGGTGAAATCCCTCACAAGAAGATGCTTTACAATTGATTTATCCTTGAAGTATGATTGGACGAACCATGCTTGAGTGTGGAATAATGAGATGAAGATAAGTGAAGCTATTGGTGAAACTATCCTAGATGGATAGTGATTGTCATGCCATTTCTAGTGGTATTTGGAATGTCACATAACTCCTCATGGTTTGACAGTTATGGCCTTACTGTTATTGGATAAATTGGTGAATGCGGACATAAACTAATCTCCCTAGATCCACCTAGATCTAGAACAAAACAAGATAGGACATGACACTTCCCTAAGTTACTATCATTGAATTTACTACCAAAGAAGGAATGGACATACCTTTAGATATTGCTTACTTATATCTTTGTTGTCCCTGCTTTTCTCCGGTTCTCTTGTGAGATCAGATCTGCAATGACACAAAACAACCAAAGTGAAAGAAACAATAATAGATTCAATTAAAACCTAAACATGTGATCAAGGATTCATGTAATAAAATGCTAATCATTTTATGGGAAAGAAACATGTCACCATATTATATTAAGTAAAAGTGGAAGATACAACCAAATTTCCTTGATGGCACAAGTTCCCTTTGAGTGGTCCTTTGTTCCAACACACACATACACTTGCTTTGAATTTGTATGAAGATGGTCCACAAAATCTTGATGGAAAAATGGAGACCTCAAGCATCAGTTGCAACAGGATCCTTCACATAGTCTTCAACCTATTCTTTCAACAATTCTTTGCTTAATCTTGCTTAACCTTTTCCATGAGAAACCCATCACTATATAGGATGAGGTGAAGTGGTTAAAAGGATGAGGATGATCCCACCAAATCAGAGAAGCCAGTAGGATCACAACCATATGGATGCCACCTCATATTCTAGAAGTTTCTCCTTCTAGAAACTTCATGAACTTCTTCCTTTCTTTAGCTTCAAACGTTGTTGCCCCCTGAATATATAGCAGCTTGCGGAAACCCCATGAGCCAGGTATAGAGCAGCCCACGGAAATCAAGGATTTCCACACTGTGTACCACTATCAGCTTGCGACGTCATTCTAAAAACATGTCTCGTAGGGGAATAACTTAGTCATTTTCCTCATGTAAAAGATTGTTTTGAGAGCCTAAACACATGCTTGTAGAGTCATCATTAGAGTGACCAAAATAATGTGTAACAAAATTCCCCCCAAAGTATGAGGCCAGAACTCGTGACAACCAAAATAATTTGTAAAATGCGTGTGTGTGTCGGGAACAAGGAGTGCACCAATCGGGAACCTGCAAACAATCAAGCATTTGCACAATATTATACCATTTTTGAGGTATGCATTCCAATGCCTAGACTACAAATGATTTGAATCATAAATGTCAGTCATCGCCACCAATTATACACTGTGGATCCATGTCATCAAGACGATACATAGCCACCAAGAATACACTGTGTATCTATGTGTTAACAAACCTGAAATCAATACATAGCCACGAGACATACAAAGTGGATCTTTGTGTCAATACAAATCATAAATACTCCATCGCAACCTAGACCAAAATGAGGAGATCCAGGGTCTTCAATCCCGTCATCTGTAAGTACGAATCTAACCATGTGATTACAAGTGTTGAAGTCAAACATGGTAGAAACCACTTGATTACCGGTCATTGATGGAAGCCGTTAACAAGTGCGAGGGAAATGACCATTGATGTCAATGAATCCCAAGGTACCTTAGTACAATCAAACAAATGTGAATAAATGAGCTGAATTCAAGCACTCGAGAGAATATTTCGATCAGGGACCAATGATGTGAATCCACTGTCGAAAGCGAAGAAACCTGCCATTGAGGCATGCAGGATCTAAGGTACTAAATGATTTCTAAGTCTTGTTCTTGGATGATGAGTTGTAGTTATTGTGCTACTTATATGTCTAATATAATGCACTCATTAATTATCAATCCGGGATTCGTAATCAACAGAGTTACAAGACACCAGTAAGAAAGGTAATTCCTAATGTCACGAGTATAGAATTAAACTAGATTATGCATGCTGGAAACAAATCAAAATAACAAATTGCAATGCACTTTGGTTGTCTTTCACAGAGAGGCTATCCATTCCATTATGGAACATGCAAGTATGAGATGGAATTGGTTTGATAGATCAACTCTGATGTCTGACCCAAAAAACTAATTATTCAATCCACACTTTTTGAAAGGAAATCACACATCAATCAGCATAGCATGGGTAGTTCAACAGTCAATATGTTGGTTCTACTATGGTTCACAATGAACTTCACTAGTTCTTCTCCAAGTAGTTTTGACTATTTCTGCCAACAACTATGATCACTCAAGGAAATCAAACTCATGAGAACAGAAACAAAGCATATGCAAAAACAGAGCAATTAAAGATCTAAGAAATTATAGATTGGAAATCTTAATCTAAGCTGTACTGCTATCATCTAACAGATTTAAAGATTTAGCTAATTCAATGTTTATACTATTGAAAACAAACACTAATGCTAATCTACAAAGAGGCTGACCTTTGTTGGGCAGTGGGCCCTTTCCGCTTCAACAGGTCAGCTGCTGAAGTCTACAGGAAGCTTGCTTTTAACACACACATTACTCTCACTCTCACTTCAAAACATAAAATCAAAACTCTCTTTAACAACTCAACTCCTTCTTAATCATAGATAATCAGAATATGGAGATAAAATGACATTCCATTAATCTTTACTCAGGATATGTTTTGTACTATCATACGCTGCTTACATATTGATGATATGCTAATTCTCCTCCCCTTATACCATCCTTGCCACGACTATTTAATAGTCTGAATCGTGAAACACAAGAAGGCGAAGTGATTTGCGAATCAATCAATTGTTTAAGTTTTATCATTCAGTTACATCTTCAACTTCATCCTCATGACATGAAGTGCATGAGGATGAGGCAATTAACAAATTGTTATTATCATAGCCTTGCTAAACAAATAGATGTCCACCAATTGACTTAGGCGAGATCTGGCACTTAATTTAGTGCATTAGGCTCTTCCATATTGGTATTGGATCGTAACAGGCAAATGGTACTGGATCACGACAGGGCGTAAAAGGTGGTATCAGATCATGACAGAGCATGGCCGTTGGTACCAGATCATAACAGAGTGTGTTCATTGGTACCGGATCACAACATGTAAGATTTAGTACCGGACGTGTTTGGTACCAGATCAGACAACAACAATCTTGGTGTGCAGGTACCGGATCATGACAGAGCTGGTACAGGAATGCTAGACATCTAGGGGTCAAAGATTCACATATGACAAATCGAGCATTAGTACATGAAATATTTAATTCCTTAACTCAATAAACCACAAAATACATGAATTAACCATACTTTACCTTATGACCTTATTACTGGAAATTGGTAGCGTTCTTGTCATTCAGTCAAGCTTTAGGTAGGTCCAAAAAGGTATAGGTGAAGAGTATAATAGGGTAATGAGAATGCCAATTTCAGGTCTCAACATTCCCCCATGCCAAAATCATTGCATGTCCTCATGCAACTGAAAACAAAACCAAAAAATTTTCAAAACTTGAGACTGTGTTCTTTACTTTGGTGGATCAATGATATTGATGGCTGAAGCCTCTTCTCTTAGCTCCCTTTTGATGACCCAAACGTATTGTAGGAGTCCTAATACCTTCTTGAGCTTGTTAGAGGTCTCTTCATGGTCATCATGAATTTGTTGGCTGGTTTCTTTCAAATGCTCATTTCCCTTTTTGATATATCTATCCAAGAGTTGATATTACTTTACTTCCTGTTGAAGTTCCTGATTTTGTTTTTGTAATTCCCCAATTCTTTTCTTCATTTGTTCTTTTGTTAAGTTCTTTGTTGATTCTACCATTGTTGACTGGGTGCACTCCCTTTCTTCGACTTCCTCCCTCATCCCACATAGAGTAATAGTGGCTTGCTCTTCGATCAGACTAGGGATGTCATCTTGAATTGGTAAATCCTCAGAAGGGGAGGTAAGGTCGATTGGATCTTCCTGTGTATGAGGACTAAATATTGTTTTTCCCTTCTTTTCCATGATCCTTGTAGTTCTTTTACAAGGAGGTACCGGATCAGGGATTCTTACAGGATTCCTTTTCTTCCTCTCTAATTGTGAAATGGTGACAGGGGGTTGTGCCACAGACTGTTTACTTTTAGTTTCTGAGCTATGCTTCCTTTTCTTCATTATTTTTTGATGGTCCTTTTTCTCAACTGCCACCATTGAAGTCTCCTCTACTAGTTTGTTTTTACCTTTTGATTCAGATCTTTGAGAAGTCTTGTTGACTATGGAAGAGGGCCCTACCTTTTCATGTTGGCTCATTTCCCTAGATGATGATGGAGTTGTCTTATCTTTCTTGCTCTTTTTCTCTTGTGGTTCTTTACTTTTATTTTGACCATGCTGGGTTTCCTCCACATATTTGTTTTCTGTGGGAAGGTGTTGTGTGATAAGGGTTTTCTAACTAATCCTCTATTTCCTAAGCTCATGCAAAGCTAGAATTTTAATGAAACCTTGATGGTAGATGCTAGTCTTTTCTATTTTGGAGATGGATTTAACACCTCTTACCATTTTATTTAAACTCATCCATAGAAAATAGGGAAAATCGATTTCAAGACCTCCTTCAAAATGCAATAGGAGTCTAAGGTGATAAATGAAAGTCATGGCATACCTTCCTTCACAGGTGACAAATCATTGAAGATTGGTAATCATTGGATGGTATTCTTCTTTGATGTAGTTTCTAGGGATCCCTTTCTTCCAGTCAGGATGCTGATGATCTGCCTTCAAGAATTGTTGGCACATCTCTTTGTTAATTCCCACACCTTTGAAGTATTTAGATCCTCTGCTAGGTAGTCCCATAACCTCCCTTACATTTTCTTCATTAATTATCAGTTATAGATTGCCTATACATGCCGTCTCTCCATCATAACCTTGTATAAATTCTTGAGATATCTTCTGGTTCTAGCCTGTAAATTTTTCCAGAAAAGGTATCCACCCCAATCTAGCATATTTTTCTTGACATAATTGGTATTCCTCGGTTTCCCTATAAATTTGGAAAACCGGTTCATGTCTCGTAATGACCATCGTTATAAGTTGAGAAAAGGATTGGGCTGTAGCACAATGGTTTAGTGAATTGATGGAGGGTTTGGTACTGGAAAGGAGCAGGCTCAGAACTGGAGAAAATCTCACGACAGGGGGAACTATGGTGATAGTGTTGTGAATGGTAAGTTTAAGTGAGGGTGTTGTAAGGAAAAATTATGACCAAATGAGGCTTATCTAGATGGCTTCGCCACCAGATAAGCCATTTCATATCTACCCATTACTGTAATGATGAGGATAAGACATTGGGTATCAGGGCATCATTTTAGAATAGGTGATTGGACGTTCGGGTGGTGAAATTAATGTTGGATCGTGGTTCATGGTATAAGATAGGTTCGTGAATTTGCTTGAGGATGAAATATATTCGTGGCTTATCATTGCTATGCATGCTTCATATTTTGATATGATTTTTTTTGCCTTTAACCATGTTCAAGAGCTATGAGAGGATTAATTAGGTTTAGGCATATAGGTATAAGGGATAGACGCATGGGTTTAATACTAAGGTCGTAAGATCTAGTATAGATTTTCATATTTATTGTAGTTTTATGAGCATAGGAAAATAAATACCATTTTACCTTTGCTTTCACCTTTGTATGATCGATTCCCATAGTATGTGTGACTGCTTGTAAATTGTCAAAATTCATCCTTTTAGACTGAAGCTTCTTGAAAACTTGGTACGGGAATGTCCTGTACTTCTGATGTGCATATCTTCTTTTGTATTTGGTTCTGCAGAGTGATCATGTAAGTCTGGAAAAGAGTTCTGAAGGGGCTCTTTGACCTTCCCCCATGCCGAATATGTTGTATATATGTAGGCAAGAATATTCAACATTTGATATCATAATGGAGAAAAGATGACAAGAGTAAAAAAATCAATCAAATTTTAGAAGTACATCTTATCACTTATCATATGATCTCATGCCAAAAATGAAATTGCCCCTTTTGTAATGGATTATTGATAGAGGTAGCATTCAACAGTGAAATGGGGGAATACATATATGTTTGCATCTCATGCCAAAAAATGAAATTGCCCTGCTTTTAATGGATTATTGACAGAGGTAGCATTCAACAGTGAAATAGGGGAATACATATATGTTTGCTAGAAGAACAAATCCCACCTAAATTTATTCAAAGATTTACTATCATTGGTTGTTATAGATAAATTTAACAATATGAGTAGATTAGGCTCCCTAGTTAGAGATCCACTCTTAAGAAGTTTCCTTCTTAGATAGTGTTGGCTTTAGATGTCAAACCGGTAAGTTGACTTAGGGTGATTCTCAAATGGAC
The DNA here is from genome assembly GCA_009831015.1 of Picea engelmannii. Lineage (NCBI taxonomy): Eukaryota > Viridiplantae > Streptophyta > Pinopsida > Pinales > Pinaceae > Picea > Picea engelmannii. Next base: position 639,368 of record ML799434.1, on the reverse strand, counting down.
ATTTGCTTGGAGAATTATATTGCTAATTCATCTGGGATTTTGTATCTCATGAAAGCCAATAATGACCTTTACTCTTTTTGTTTTAGAAGGAAAAAAGTGGATTTTTCAATCAGACAAGTATAGATGAGACATGTTTCAACCATAACCCACTGCCAGCAAGCTTGTTCAGTACTCCAGTGGGGTAGTTTTGATAATTAGTGAGAGGTGCCTTCCCCAGGCAAAATGCTCCATTGCCAACAGGCCTGTTCAGTACCCTGATGGGTTTGCCTAGTCATACCATAGACCGGTACCCTCTTCCAGCAAACCTGTTCAGTATCCCAACGGGTTAGTCTCTTAAACCCTTTTTCTATCAGAGGCTTCTTGTCCATAGTCACCTATTTTGATTTGTATTAAAGAGTGCTTTTCACGGTGACAGGGGAGGCTCGTCTGAAAACCTTTTTATAGGGTGGGATGGTATTGGGTTGGAAGGCATATACTCTTCTTTTGTATGTCTTTTAAAGATTTGTCTGAAGGAAAAATAAACTTTTATGCACATTATTTCTTTAGAGTGATCCAGATGTATAATTTTGTCTGAAGTTGTCCATAAGAGAATGACCTAAATTTTCCTTGGGGTACTGGTACATCCTCTGCCATACAATTTTTGGTATTGTACCCATGGTAGAGAGTGTTCATATACTCATATGTTACTCTTTAATAAGATAATCCAATGAATACTATTGAAATCTGGTTAGGGTGAGATAGTTTCTTATAGGCTAATATATTTTTCCTTTAAATCATGCTGAAATACTGGGTAAAGGCAACTTCTAGTCTTTAAAGTGGGTTATGGTTCTTTGAGCAATCATAGGTAAAGATTGTGTCCCTCTTTTAGTTTGTTTTTAAGAAACATAACCAAAAGAAATTAAAGTGTTTCTCAACAACAAAACTAGAAGAAACTGAAATACTTCTCAGCAACAGAACCAAAAGAAATTGAAATACTTCCCTTTAGTTGTTAGCAAAAGGGCTGCCATTTGATAGTGCTTTTGGCTTTGTGGTTCCGTCTTAAGTGGTTGTTGCATGGATTCATATTTCAGATTAATTGACATAAGATTTTAAAATATGCTTTGTCAATATGTCTTGATAGTATTGTAGAAGGACAGACTCTGGTATCGGACTGGTACTAGACCAGAACAGGATTTCTGGTACCAAAACAAAACAAAATATTGTTGATTCCTACAACTGATATTTAGCAAATTCATGAAGGATCAAATAGATTATTAAAAATTTGCTTACGAAAGAAAAGAAAATTTGTGAAAGTAAAACAAAAGGAGGTAAGGATCTTTTGTTACCTTCAACTTATTAACAAAATTCGATCCACACCTATGTACACAAAGTTTCAAATAAACCAATCAATCAATGTGGGTCAGTAGGAGGATCTCCTTCCCTAGTAATCATCTACATGTCTAAATTCTGTAGTATACGACTCATGAATTCTTCTTTTGACAGAGGCTTGTTGTAAACTCGCAATCGGTGACCATTCATAAGTAGTGGTGTCTGTTGTTCATCAATTGTCTTTATCCTGATTGAACCATTATCGTAGATAGTGTCAATTTCGTAAGGTCCCATCCAACAGGTGGTTAACTTACCTTTGAAGTTCTTGAATCTGCTGTCATACAATAGGGCCCAATCTCCTTCTTGAAATTTTTTCTTTTTAAGATACTTGTCATGCCATTTTGTTCTCTATTCTTGAATGAGGGTAGTCCTTTGAAGTGCTTCCTCCCTGGTTTCATCCAACTCATTAAGCTTCAAGAGTCTTTGTTGTTGGGCTTCATCCAAGTTCATGCCAACTTGTACTGCAGTCCTGAAGGTTTTGATCTGAAATTCTATGGGGAGAAGCACCTGCTTCCCATACACTAACTCATAGGGTGTATGTCCCATTGTATTCCTCTAGGTGATTCTATAAGCCCATAAGGCTTCTAATAATCTGTCAGCCCAATCCTTATGGTACATCTGTACTATTTTGGTAAGAATGGACTCAATAAATTTGTTGGTGGATTCCACTTGTCCATTTGCTTGTGGATGATAGGGTGTAGATTTCCTGTGTTTGATTTGGTATTGTTTTGTAATAGCTTTGACTAGATGAGAGGTAAATTGGGTTCCTTGATCAGTCACAATTTCTCGCGGTACACCAAATCTAGTAAAGATATCATTAAAAAGGAAATCTACCACTGGTTGTTCACTGGCAGCCGGTAAAGCCTTTGCTTCAACCCATTTAGTCACATAGTCAGTGCATACAAGTATATACTTTTTCTTTTTAGATGCAGGGTTAATAGGCCCTACAAAATCTAATGCCCATTTCTCAAATGGTTCAATGACTATTTGGGCTTGAAGTGGCATTTGGTCTCATGCAGTAGGCTTACCCATTCATTGACATTCATCACAATTGGATACATAGGTTTTAGCATCTCTGAAAATATGAGGCCAGTAGTAACTTGATTGCAGAACTTTGTAAGAAGTCCTTTTGTCTGCGAAGTGTCCTCCATAGGGGCCATCATGGAAAGCTTGTAAAATATCATGAATTTCATCCTCCCTTACACATCTCTTGATCACCAAATCTAGTCCTGTTTTGTAGAGGCAATCATCGTGCCACATGTAATTTGCACTTAGTTGAATTACTTTCTATTTTTCTCTAGGAGACAATTTCTGAGGCATCTTCCCTGTCACAAGATAGTTAGCAACATCTGCATACCACAAAGTGAATGTAGAAATAGAAAATAAATTTTCATCAGGAAAGGTATCTTCTACTGGTGCATTATCTCCCACGTGAATCATTCTAGATAAGAAATCAGCCACAAGATTATCTTTACCAGGTCTATCAATAATATTGATATTAAACTCTTTTAATAATAAAAGCCATCTTGTAACTCTAGGATTTGTTACAGGTTTGTTCATTAAGAATCAGATGGTTGAATGATCAGTGTGTACAAAAGCTTGATATCCTGTAATATAGTGTCTACATTTATTGATAGCATGGACTACAACTAGCAATTCCTTTTCTGTGATCGTATAATTAACTTCAGTTGGAGACAGATTTTTACTAATGAAGTAAATAGCATAGGGCATTTGATTTTCTCTTTGTCCAAGGACTGCCCCAAGGGCTGTGTCTGAGGCATTGGTACAAATATGAAAAGGAAGGGACCAATTTGGTCCTCTTAATATAGGGGTAGTTGACAATTTCTGTTTTAGAATTTCAAAAGATATTTGGCATTCATCATCCCACTTAAATTTAGCTTCTTTGGATAATAATTTAAATAAAGGGGTAGCTAGGCTTGTAAAATTCGGAATGAATCTTATATAGTAGCCAGCATGTCCTAAAAAGCTGTGGACTTCCTTTTGTGAGGAAGGTATTCTTATTTGTGTGATGATATAAATCTTTGTTGGATCGACTCTCATGCCAGAATGGGAAATGTGATGTCCCAAAACAATACCTTCAGTGAGCATCATTTTTTATTTTTCATTACTTAAGGAAAGGTTAGTTTCCTTACACCTAATCAAGACTTTTTCTAAACTGGCCAATGCTTCCTATAAGTCTTGTCCAGGGACTGTAAAGTCATCCATGTAGACTTCCACACAATCATTGGTCAAGTCAGAGAAAATGGCTAGGACAACTCTTTGAAAAGTGGTCAGGGCATTGCAAAGTCCGAAAGGGAGCACCCTATAAGCATATGTGCCCCAAGGGTAGGTGAAAGTGGTCTTTTCCTGGTCTTCGGGTGCTATTTGTATCTGGTTGTAACCACTAAACCCATCCAAGAATGAAAAATACTTCTTTTCAGACATGGTATCCAACACCTGATCAATAAATGGTAAGGGAAAGTAATCCCTATGGGTGGCTTTGTTTAACTCTCGGAAGTCTACACATATCCTCCACTTACCATTTTTATTGGGAACTATGACAAGTGGAGATACCCATTGACTATCTGAAATGGGGTATATGAGATTGGCTCGGAGGAGTTTTTGCAATTCCTCTTTTACAATATCTTTAAGGGTGTTGGTCCCCGGTTTTGACCATGTTCTTTGCCCATACTACATACCATTGACCTCCAACTATATGCCAGTACCACCCTTTTTGACCTCCTTTTGCTATAATCAACAACCCTTTCCCACTCAAAGGGGTCACCTGAGGTATCTTTGAAATTCAAGTTATTATTATGCATTTTAATACTTTAATTTGATAAACGAGCTAATATCACTTGGGTAGGTACCATTGCTATTCTTGGCGCAGGGTTCCGGTACCAGGTACCAACTCACACCGTAGCGGTACCAGTGGAGCAGTTCGAAACCGATGCATCATGGCATGCGTTATGGTTCGAAGAGGGAGATAGCAGAGTCACAGGCCAGCTGGAGCCGTTACCACAGAGCGCTCGAGAGTGTGATGATTACCTTGGATCGATTATGCTTCAAGTGTTCACACTTCATGACACTACGTGTCACGAAGTTGTGAAACGAGTTTCAGTTTCATTGCAAGACTACTCTCGGATCGGGGACCCGTTGCTTTACGTTTTTCTGTCTAAAGACTGTTACAAACAATAGTATTGTGGATATAAACCCGGTTCATTGCTGAGAACGGGTTACGACCATTACGACTACCATTGTTATTGCTATTTTGCTACTGTTATCAGATTA
>ML799434.1:607693-627739 GCA_009831015.1 Picea engelmannii | reverse complement strand
GATGTGTGCATGTGTCAGGGTGAATGCCTTTCATGTCTGCATAATCCCATGCAAAGGCATCAAATTGTCTTTGGAGCATTTCAATTACTTGTATCTTTTGTTCTGGTTCCAAACTAGAGTTGATATACAAAGGTTTTCTTGGGCTAATCTCAACAAGTTCAATAGTTTCTTCTTTATCTGAGGAGGCTGGTGATAAAGCGTATAATTGAGTGATATCATGGTGCCAAGTTTGTTGAAATTCGGAACTAAAAATATGTGACAATTCTGCAAAAGACCTTGGGTATTCAATGCAATTTGTGTCAGCCAAAAATAAGCTTAAGACTTGTTCATCTGATTGTTCTTGTATTCCTCTTACTTGTTCAAGTGTTAACAAAGGTCTGATGCAATCTTCCTCTCCATAATGGTTTTCTAACCAAATAGGTATTTCCTGTGAGGGTTGGGCAGGAGGGAAGAGAACATTTTTTTGGCTATGTGTGCCATTAGATATAGTCATCTCACCAGACCGACAGATGATAAAGGCCTCTACTGTGGCCAGCCAAGGGCGGCCAAGAACCACAGGGTGTACTAGTTTGGAGGATGATTTAGAATAGATGACCAAAAATTCTACTGGATATTCCCAAGAAGATAGGGTGACTGTGACATCATCTAGACTTCCTGCAAGGCTAATGAATGACTTATCTACCAACTCGATCATGGTTTGGGTTGGTCTTAGCTGATTGATTTGGAGCTTCTGCATAGTGTCAAAAATAATTACATTAATAACTGCACCCAAATCAATGAGTGTGTTTAGTAGAGAAATGCCATTAATTTTAATAGTGACAATTGGGTTTCCAGGATCATTATATTTGTATGGCATTTCATAAATGAATTCAGATAATTGTCCCACTACCTGAACAAGAGGAGGTTCCTTATTCTTACTTCTTGGTTTATTAATGCAAAGATCCCTTATAATTTTGGCGTAAATAGGGATATCCTTAATAGTTTGTAGCAAAGATATTTTTATGCACACATTTTGTAATTCATCTTTTATATCTTTGTGCAAGGGTGGGTCAGGTTTCTTCACTAATAGTCTTTCAGGGTAAGGTGGAAGATTAATTTGTTGGGGTACTCGTACAGACTGAGAAGTGATTGGGATAGGAGGAGAGGCCTCTTATTCTACAGGGGTGGTTTGAGTGTTTTCTTCCTCATAATGATTATCATTTTCTTCCTGAATTATTACTGCAGGATTTGATTGGTTTACAACTTTCCCCGATTGTAGTTGAATTTCATAGGTGGGAAAGTTTTGAATTTATGTGTTCTGTACAGGGTGGGTGGGTCGATTATTGGGGTTAGGAACTGGTTGGGCAGGGATTATTGTTGGTCTTGAAGGATTGTGGGAAGCTTGGTTTTGTGGTTGTTGATTGGGATTTATAGATGCTTGTTGTTGTTGATTAGGATTCAAGGGGGTTGTAAATTGTTGTTGTATAGGAGGTGGGAGTAAAGCTTGCATCTGTGGTGGGTTGAATACAGGTAGTATTTGAGAAATGTTTGTAGGGTACTGTGGATATAAGAGGGATTTCCATACATAGGTCCCCTCCAACCTTGTTTCCAAGGCTGAGTTTGCTGAGGTGTCTATTGTGGATAAGTCATTGGGGAAGGACCCCATTATTATTGTTGATATTGTGTATTGGGATCATAAAATGTATTGGGATTTCGGGCTCTCCAAGGTCTTCTAGAAGGGTATGGATGTTCTTGTGAGACTCCTCCTCCCCTATACATGGCTTATAGTTCAAGAAAGGTTGGACACTCAGATGTGGGGTGTTCTAGTGTACACAGACTGCATATTTCTATGACATTTAATGGGAATTCTTTCTCGTTGTTGTGCTTATTTCATCATCTATGACAAAATATTGCTAAAGTATCTTCTTCTTGTTTCTTTTTCAGTTTCAAAGTATCTAATTGGTTACTTATTTTGCTCAAGATGTCTGTTTTAAAGTTCTCCAATAAGTTTCCTAACTCAGTAACTTTGGTGACAGTCCCTGAACTTTGTTTTGCATTTCTGCTAAAAGGATCTCTTGGTCCTTTGCCTGTTTTAGCTTGTCCTCTTGAGTATCTCCTACAATAATCTGCAATTTCTGAAAAAGGTTTTTGGTGTACATCTCCTGAACTCAACAAGTTTAAAACTTCTATGCAATCATCCCTAAGACCTTTCAAGAATATAGTTCTTACTACAGCTGGGTTTGAGGTGAATAGTTTTGACTTTTGATAGTTGTATAAGAACCTTTCTAAGTAGTCTAGAGGACTTTCATCTTCTGTTTGATGCATTTTAAAAATGTCGTTTTTAACATTATCCTTACAATAGTCTTGGTATTTTCGTAAAAATGTGTCTTTCATTTGATCCCAAGAAAGGATTGTATTTTCTCCTAATATCATGAACCATATTAAGGCTGAGTCTTTCATTGTAGCAGGAAAAAGCTTAAGTTTTTGGGCATCATCTGAGTAGTTATAGCTTCTACATAATATGTCAAACCCAAATAAAAATAAATATGGATCTTCAGTTGACATACCTCTGAAAGTGGGTAACGATGATATTGGGATATTCTTCATGCTGACGTTTCTGGAAATATCCAAGATTGGAAACCCAAAGGTCGCAGTCTCTATAGCTGCATTTCCTTCTTCTTATGTCATTCTACTGATGGATGGTTCATAAAATGGATTTTCTATGTCTCCTAAATGTTCAGTAGACTCACATTCTGCCTGTCCCAATATTGATTCTTCCATTTTAGGTTCTCCTTCTGGAGCCTCGCTGGCTCCCCTTGAATTTTATGTTGGTGGAATTTTTCCTGCACCAGTGTCAGTTGGATTAGCGGGGGGGTTTGTTTTTGAATCTTTGGAGCTTACAAATCTACCCTTGTTATCTCTATATCTATGCATAAAATGAAAATTTGATTCTTTAGCTGAATTGAAATTCTAATTCTATCTAGAATGTAAGAAGGAAACCTGGCTTCGGAGAACCCCACTCTAGTGGCCGCGTGGCTCTTCACTCATGTATTAAACATTTTATCCTCCTCCCTCAAGCAGCCTTTTAAAACATTTATGCAAACAATCTAAACTAAAGATTACTTCCTACCGTTTGCAACTCCCCGACAACGGCGCCAAAATGTTGTGCTACTTATATGTCTAATATAATGCACTCATTAATTATCAATCCGAGATTCATAATCAATAGAGTTATAAGACACCAGTAAGAAAGGTAATTCCTAATGTCACGAGTATAGAATTAAACTAGATTACGCATGCTGGAAACAAATCAAAATAGCAAACTGCAATGCACTTTGGTTGTCTTTCACAGAGAGACTATCCATTCCATTATGGCACATGCAAGTATGAGATGGAATTGGTTTGATAGATCAACTCTGATGTCTGACCCAAAAAACTAATTATGCAATCCACACTTTCTGAAAGGAAATCACACATCAATCAACATAGCATGGGTAGTTCAACAGTCAATATGTTGGTTCTACTGTGGTTCACAATGAAATTCACTAGTTCTTCTCCAAGTAGTTTTGACTATTGCTACCAACAACTATGATGACTCAAGGAAATCAAACTCATGAGAACAGAAACAGAGCATATGAAAAAAAAGAGCAATTAAAGATCTAAGCAATTATAGAATGGAAATCTTAATCTAAGTTGTACTGCTATCATCTAACAGAGTTAAATCTTTAGCTAATTCAATGTTTATACTATTGAAAACAAACACTAATGCTAATCTACGAAGAGACTGACATTTGTTGGGCGGTGGGCCCTTGCTGCTTCAACAGGCCAGCTGCTGAAGTCTACATGAAGCTTGTTTTTAACACACATATTACTCTCACTCACACTTCAAAACATAAAATCAAAACTCTCTTTAACAACTCAACTCACTCTTAATCATAGATAATCAGAATATGGAGATAAAATGACATTCCATTAATCTTTACTCAGGATATGTTCTGTACTATCATACGCTGCTTACATATTGATGATATGCTAATTCTCCTCCCCTTCTACCATCCTTGCCATGACTATTTAATAGTCTGAATCGTGAAACACAAGGAGGCGAAGTGATTTGCAAATCAATCAATTGTTTAAGTTTTATCATTCGGTTTCACCTTCAGCTTCATCCTCATGACACAAAGTGCATGAGGATGAGGCAATTAACAAATTGTTCTTATCATAGCCTTGCTAAACAAATAGACGTCCACCAATTGACTTAGGCGAGATCTGGCACTTAATTTAGTGCATTAGGCTCTTCCATAATAGTCCCAGATCATAACAGGCAGATGGTATTAGATCACGACAGGGCGTAAAAGGTGGTATCGGATCATGACAGAGCATGGCTGTTGGTACCGAATCATAACAGAGCGTGTTCATTGGTACCGGATCACAACAGGTAAGATTTAGTACCAGACGCATTTGGTACCAGATCAGACATCAACAATCTTGGTGTGTACCGGATCATGACAGAGCTGGTACATAAACGCTAGACATCTAGGGGTCAAAGATTCACATATGAAAAATCAAGCATTAGTACATGAAATATTTAATTCCTTAAATCAATAAACCACAAAATACATGAATTAACCATACTTTACCTTATGACCTCATTACTGGCAATTGGTAGCGTTCTTGTCATTCAGTGAAGCTTTAGGTAGGTCCAAAAAGGTATAGGTGAAGAGTATAATAGGGTAATGAGAATGTTAATTTCAGGTCTCAACAGTAGTCAACAGGAAAAGACTCGTCATAGGAGGGGCTTGATGTATCCCCCATCAATGACACAAAATAAGTAACAGATTTAAGGTAGATCAAAGTATAAAAATGATTTGAAACTGACACAGGGAAGGCCAACATTGTAGGCATTGACAATTGTAGATGGCTGACTCAATAGAGGGCTTGTTTGGACTTCTCTTGAACATATGAATGACACGAAAATGGTCTTGGCAGGATTGACTCAAGGATGACCCAAGATATAAGCTTGCAGAAGGTCAGATGAGAGGCAAATGGATTTCCCAACCCAGATTCAAAAGATGAAAGGGGGTGTCATGTTCAAGAGCGACTATTACTGCCACTAACACAAATACAAAGACACATTTCTTTCCCAAATTTCCCCCCACCATTTCAGGTTAGTACCTCTTTATTTTTACGCAAGCTTTAGGAGGATAACATATGCTTGTTGATGTAAGCTCATCCTTCAGATGAGTCCCTCAGAGTATGTTTAACAAACCCTAAGAAGGAGTGGTTTGGTCCCATATGGGTATTTTGATGTTTGTTTAATGAGTCCGAAGATATAAAACTCAAGGGTTTTTCATGTTTTGAGAGTCTGAAAAACATTTAAAGAGAATTCTCCCAGTTCCTTTTTCGTAAAGTAGTTCGATGGGACCAAAAAAGTGATAAACTATCACCCATCAAACGTTTTCTTCAAATACTTTTACGAGCATGAAAAGAACAAGGTCGCTTGACAATCTTTTCATTTTTATGGAGCATGAAAAGAGCTTAAAGGATACTCCATGGGTTTCTCTTTTCATGTTACCATGATGAGTATGAAAATATGGAAAAAGTATACTCGGTTGCATTCTCATCGATTTTCGAGCACAAGAACGAACAAATACTAGGCTCGAGGTTTTTCTGAAAAAAACGCTAAAAACTACTTGTACATGTGAAAAATATAAAAACAAATCACAAAAAATCTCCATATCTCATTGTTTAGGTTCCCAATTCTTCTATCTGCGAGAAAAAAAAAGACTCACGAGACCATTAGACCTTTAGGTTTTGGATAAAATGCATTTAAATAATATAAAATATTAACAGAAAAAGTAAAAAGTGAAATAAATAGGAGTAAAAACCCTTTTTACTATTTCATTTGCAATTTGCCCAAAACTTGCCTAGAAACCTTGTTTTTACCTCAGACTTTGGTTGTCGATTGCGGGAGGTCCGGGTGACCATTCATTGAATGACTTTTGTCAAAACAATAATCGCCTCGTCCTCTTTGTTTTCATCAGATTAAATTTCATTTTTATTGGTTTATAATGGCTTCTTGAGTTGATTTTTAGGCCGGTAGGCGCGTGCTGGGCCATCGCAGGTGACCAGTATTGGGACCTATGGAAATCGATGATTTCCACAGGCACCCTATGGATCACCTGCGGAAACCCCACACTGTGTAAAATATTCACCTATGGCGGCCGAAAACCAAAAAATCTTTTCATGCGTTTAACCAATAGAAATTTCCCAAATCAGCAAATGAGGATGCTAACTCCCTTTTATTGTCCCAATGTAGGTATTTGATTGTCAAAATGATGGAGTGGAGGGAGAGGGATCATGAATATGATGACCATGATGATATGAATGACCCTGGCACTGTGAATTCCCTCCATCAATGCGATTTACTATTTTTTTTTTAAATGCAGGGCATGAGAGCCCAACTAAGGTTACTAGAGTATCTGGTCCACATGTGGGTGCCCACATACTATCCTTAGATATTGACTATATATATTTCTTGATGGGGTTATCTTGTCATGGGTCTCATGTGACTTTGACAGGAGGTAGAGGTGGTGGTCTACTAATGGGCGAGTATATTTGTCGATACTATGATCCTGGGGTAGAGAGACGCAAGGGAAAAGTTTCCATCAGAGGTGTATGGGATTTAACCCTCCGAACCATTATTTTTACCATTTCATGTATGGCAGGGAGTTCATATCCTCACATGTCCCTCCAAAGCTATTTTCAATATGTAGTGGAGTGTATGGAACCTAGGGTGTTCAACTGGAGCAACAGAGTCCTTCGCAGCATGAAGACACAACTAACAAAATGCAAGAAGGGGGACCTGCAGAAATGCGGGCATGGATCTATTTTGGTGTCTTTCTTTTTAGAGAGGGTCCCCCATTTACGTTTATAGGTATATTGGGGCATACCGTCCCCATGAGACCCAAAGATGAAGAGGTGGTGCAACCTCAAGGCTCCACATGTAGCAAGCCCCATCATTAAATACACCGATGCATTCTTTGACTGGATGAGGCCTCAAATACTGATGGTGGAAGATTATGCATATGATGGTTTGCATTTCATAGATGACCTCGACTTGGTTCTACCTGAGGGATTTTAGTGGGGAGATGCAGGTAAGAAAAATGTTTTGTTTTTATGATGTTTGTTTTGTGAATTTTAAAATATAAGATGTTTTTTATGCTTTCATTCCGATGACTAATCAAAATATTTTGACAATGGAGACATAGGGCCACATCGGACTCCGGGTACATCCCCTATTCAGAGACGAGGGGAAGCAGTTGTGTTAGCAGGATGGGATGCTGAAGACTATGAGGCAGTCGAGCAGAACCTAGAGGAGTTGACCGCAGATATCCCAGATATCTTCATCGGTGAAATTCCGAGACTTTATCAGTGTCATACTGTAGGCGTATCTGGTTCACTTATTTGAATACTTCGCAGGGTAGCATGGGTAGTAGTGTGCTACCATGAGCAACATCATTGATGCCATTTTGTAGAAGCCATGGGCTGCATATTCTGATATTTTGGTCTTCGGACGGGAAACACTTTTTGTAAAAAACTTTTATCGTTATATATATATACATGAGGCTTCTACCGACTTACTTTCTTTAATGTGAATTGTGATGGATTTACATGTGTCTCAAATTTCTATCTAACACATAATTAGCTAATGTATCTGTTAATGTATTTATACATCTAGGAATATGCTGATATTTAATGTAATCAAAATAAAGTTCCAAGAGGTAAATTCGTAGATATACCCGTAACAAAGTAGGACTTCAGATAGAATAGACATTACTTAGTCGTAGTACCACTAATTGTGAATCAAGCCGTACAACCAGGTGGCGTATTCCAAGTGAAATAGCGTTGGTCAACAATTCGATGATTGCGCTATATTTCGTGATATTGTTAGTTGCACGATCGAGGAAAAACACCATCTAGACTAATTAACTCGTTCGTAGGTGCATAGATTTCCCAAGCAAAAAATGCTAAGTTCTTAGTACTATGACTAGCACCATCGGCGAAGCCAATGTGGGGTAGAGAAGACACCAACATATGGAAAGAAAGAGCAACGCAAGGTAAGTAGCTAGGAGTCGAAACCAAATAACGAAAAAGCACACAAAAGTATGATACAGTAAAAGTACAAGCACTCATGCAAAGATAACTTAAGAATAGTACTTCTTCAAGTAAATCCCATTTCTGGGTTCACTCGAAGGAATGACATAATAATCTACTAACTCATAGGCTCCCTTCTCCAACACTCGTTTGACGATATATAAGGGTCGTGCCACATAGCCTCGAATTTTCCAGCCCCTAGTAAATCACGATCTTGTTCATAGAGGAGAACTAGATCACCTTCAGAGAAAACATGAGGCTTGACATGCTTGTCGTATTTGGATTTTACGCGTTTCTTCTGGGTTTCAATAACCAGGGTGGTATCACGTCAGGTTTCGTCTAATTGCATCAGATACAATAGACATTCTTCCTCAGTAGAGGTGTTTGGGAGAATTTCAACGACTAGCTTCAATGATGGTATCTCACATTCAATCGGTAGAACAACTTTGATACCATACACCAACTGAAAAGGAGTAAATCCTGTGGCAGACTTCACGGATGTCCGATAAGCTCATAATGCTAAAAACAACATCATGTGCCAACTTATCTTGTGAATTCCTATTATCTGTCGAAGCATAGTGATAAGAACCTTGTTTATCACTTCAACTTGGCCATTGGCCTCTGGATAGTAGGGGGTTGATTTCTCATGCCAAAGACCCAACTTTTCGGTAAGCTTGGACATCATGAAATTTTGAAAATGGATATCATGATCGGTGATGATAGCTTGTGGGATTCCAAATCGTGTGATGATATGATTGAATATGAATAGGGCTGCATTGTTTTTGGTATTGTCGAATGTAGGCATCACCTCGGCCCATTTCATGAAATAATCCACGACTACAATTATGTATCCATGCCCCCTTTCCAAGTGAGGGTTACATGCCATGAATTCAATGCCCCATTTTGCGAAAGGTACAACATAAACTACAGGGTGTAAAGGAGCGGGATGAGATCTTATCTTGTTATTGTATGTTTGACAAGGATGACACTTCTAGATGACAGTTATATAGTCTTTAAACAAAGAAGGCCAGAAGTACCTTGCTCGCAAGATATTTTAGGTAGTGGCATACGCAGACATATGACCACCACATGCTCTAGAGTGGAAGTCATTCAAAGCTTTCTCAGCCTCATCGAAAGTGAGACAATGTTGAAAAATAGAGTTAACACCACGGCGATAGAGAGTGTCACCGAGAATGATGTATTGACGGGCTTGATACCATTTGTGATGATGGTTTGTACTAGAGAGGCTAGGCCAGAAAGTTTGAGTATGGAGATAAATGATAATATATGCATACCAAGCATCATCAGAACTGATCAGAAAAAGGGATTCATCAAGTAAGGAATACTTTGCCACATTTTATGTCTTAGTGGAGGGAATGTCACATATCAATTCGACAAATACCAAATATTTATTTGACTTAGCGCGTTCAAACTCTAAGTCGAACTCTTGGAGAATCACTATCCATTTGGAGTATTTGCCCCCCAGCAATTGGCGTGTAAAGATATGCTGCATAGGGTTGCAATCGAAAATGACAATGGTCTTACGTAATAGGATATAGTGACGAAAACGTTGGACAACTTAAACACCTGCCAAGGCCATTTTTTCCACATGTAGGTATTTGGCCTCGGTAGTCGTGAGACTCCAACTCACATAATAAATTACATCCTCGTCATGTGAATCATCCTCTTGGACTAAAACCATGGCAATGGTAGAGTCTGACGTAGCGAGGTAGAGGAAATAGTCTCAAATGTAATCTAGTGGGAAAAGCAGTGTTGTTCATGTTAGGGCGAATTTCAAAGTTTCAAAGGCTTTGTTGACAGTCTCATCCCATACAAATTCATAACCCTTCTTCAACAGTTGAGTAAATCCTAGCGTTAACTCAACGTAGTTGGGAATGAATTGACGCAAAATGTTGGCCTTCCCTTGCAAACTTTGGAGCCGGTGTAAGGTAGAAGGAGGAGGTAAATTAAGGATGGGCTCAACCTTCAAAGGATCCACCTTAATTCCATGAAATGACACAATAAAACCTAAAATTCAGCCAGACTCCACACAAAAAACACATTTGTGTGGGTTTAAACGTATACGATAGTAATGACAATAAAGGAAAATGGCTCGGAGATGGGTCAGGTGGTCTTGGCGACGCATGGAATGCGTCGGTAGATCATCGAGATACGGTTGTATGAGGTGCTTGATATCATGTAAATCATATGGCATGGCACGTTGAAAAGTCGCACCGACGTTCTTCAAACCGAAAGTTAATTTTCGGTAGGCAAAATTACCCCAAGGACAAATGAAAGTGGTGTTGTGTTGATCTGCAGGTAAAATGTTAATCTAATTATAGCTGGAGAAACTGTCCATTAATGAGAAGATTTCACTCTCGGCACAATCGTCGATGATCTGGTCAACGAAGGGGGTTGGAAAGTTGTCTTTGGGACAAGCTTTATTAATATCCCTATAATCGACGCATACACAGATCATGCCTTCTTTTTTATTGACCGGAACAAGATTGTATACCCAATTGGTTAAATCCACACGATAGATAAGACCATCCTTGAGAATTTTTTGAACTTCGAGTTTGATAGCGGCGGCTTTACGGGGGTGGACCAGGAGAAGTCTCTTCCGAACGGGTTTAGTGTCCGGGTAGGTCTTAATTTCATGTACAATGATATCGGGGTCAATACCCGACATCTCTTCGTAAATCCAAGCGAAAACGTCATAGAATTATTTAAACATAGATTTATAAGTGACAACTTCATTATCGGAACAAGCGGCTCCGATGTGAACATTTTCAACAACTCCAGGTTTTATAGATATGTCAAGAGGAACAGGGGGTGAAATATTACTCAGGTTCCCTTCATAAAGCACATTGTGTGTTTACTCAGGAACAAAGGAAATGACAACAACGGTCGACGAAGTCAAAATCCGTTGGTAGTTCTCTAAAGTGTGTTGTTCCAAGAAGAGAATGGAACGATGATGTCCATCATCCCAGGGGGTATCTTCCATAGACATAACAGACATAATCATCTCGTTCGTAGGAAAAATGATGTGAAATGGATCAGGAGATCAATCACTAAGAGAGGGGGTAAAAAAGGTTGTCGATTGAATGGATTTATAATTTGACTCAACCGGCCTTAAAGGCATATTCTTGCCATAGAAAAGATAATCACCGAGGTCAGGTACCATCCACGGGTCGTGAGACATGGGGGTTTCATGAACAGAGGTGGAAATCATGTTGATCGAGGCGACCAAAGGAGGTGTAATATCGGGTGGTGGGATTGGGAATGTACCCATCAAAGTTGAATATTTTAGTAGACCCACACCAAAGTTCACATACCCAGGAGGTGTCTTCAAAATAAAGGGTACGTTGCTAGTACGGGAATCAGATTTGAAAAAGGCCAGATGGTCTACAGTAATGACTTTTCCTTGGTGTGGAAAACGTATGACATGGAAAAGGGTAGACAAAACTGCATGCATAGAATCAATCCAACTATGACCAAGTAAGAGGTTATAATTGAGAGGTGCATCAAAGACCTCAACTTCGACATTGACCAATTTTCCTTCCAATGTAATAGACAATGAGGGAAGTACACCGTAGGGTTTAAAGCCAGATCCATTGAAAGCATTAAGTGTGTTGTGTGATTCAGTTAGGGGAGGAGAGCCAATGGCTATCCAACAAACAACAAACATTACACACATTGAGGCACCCTCGTCAATAATGGTTCTACATATGTTATTGTTCTTGAAAACAACTTGTATTTGAAATGTTAGCTGAGGGGGTAGCCTTGGAATGTGATCTTTCAGGTCAAAAATTATCAAATTTGTATCCGTAGGATCAATTCCACCAATATCCTTTAACAATGCCTTTCGTTGAGCAGGAAAAATTTGAAGGACTTTGAGATATGACATCGCGGAGGGTGCTTGCACAAGATCTTCTACAATACTGTATTTCTGAGTAGCACGTGCATGAGGATTAAAGGAAGACTTTGGAACAACGCCCTTTGGAAGGGGTCGGAGAATTGTATCAGATCTCAGTCGTTTGAGATGAAGAGGACCATTGGGAGGTGAAGTTGAGGGAGGCAGTTGAACCAACGAAGGTGGTATATCGTCAACTTTATCCTTTAAGGAAGAGTAATCTTTGGCCCGAGTGGTAAGTGTAACATCATTCTTTTTTGAATCACTAGTACACATAAGGACATAGGAAGTGGTGGAAGGAGAGGGTTGGTCGTGAATGACCAATTGTGATTACTATTGAGAAGGGAAAGGTTAGTACAAAATGGTCCATGTGGGAGGCTTCGTGGTCCCTTGAAGGAACTTAGTAACCTTGACACATCTTGGACAATCTTTCATGTAGTGATCATCACCACAGATAAGGCAAGGGTATTGGGGTTTGTGCTTATCCTTGTCATCAACAGGTTGCATTTTGGCCTTGTCAGATTGCAGATTATTTTTATCCTCCTTATTCTTACCCTTTCCCTTTTTAGATTTATTTTTTCCGGCAGGGGTAGATTGAATGGAGTTAACCTCTGAAATTTTTCTGGTGGAAGGAGTAGGAGTCAGAGCTTTTTGAACATTAGAATCAATAGATTTGGGATTGGTGGGAGAGTCTTGTGTAGATTGAGGTTGAACATGGAAAGTTTCAATCACACCATCAACCACATGAGAAGCAGTAGGGGTAGTTGAGGTAGCAGTGGTAGAAGGACGAGGAGCATCAGGGAGAAATTCATAAAGAGTACCCGTTTGCAAGTAAATGATATCGAGGTACTGAGCGTGAATGATCACCTGTTCTTCTGTGAAAACTCCACCCATGGAAATGTCACGAAAGATTTTATTCACGAATGATTTCGTGAACCATTCTTCCAATAACTGATCAAGAAGATCGATTTTGATCAAACGTCATCTTCTTCTCCACTCATGGATGTGATCAGAGATATGAGTGGCTAGATTTTGCTTGAAGGAACTCAAAATCTTGGTTCCTAATTCATAATGGATGGGTAATTGGTAATGTGTGAGGAAAACCATGGCTAGGGTATTAAAGTTGGTGAAGAAACCTTGTGGTAATTATATATGCCACTTTGTAGGAAAACTTGTAAGAGTTCGTTGGAATATTCGTAACTGAATGGAATCGTCCATCAAAGAGTTGGACGAACACCAAAGGTGAAAATTCATGACATGGTTGTTTGGATATTCTCTCGGTTTACTGCCAAATTTTGGAATGTTTGATGGTAGCTTGGCCGGTATAATGGGCCAATGGGGAGAATGCAGGATGGGGTCATTCAAGATTCTAGACAAGTCAGGTAGATCCAAAGTGGATAAAAAGGGTAACTGTATATTCACGTGAGGGCACTGGTAACTTTGTTGAGGTAGTCCCGTCGGTATACCAGTAGGACTGTAAGCAGTTTGAATGTGAGGCGAAGGTCCTAATAGATTCGAATGTGAGTGTGGAGGCATGTAGCCAATCAGGTTGTACTGATTAGGGATGTTCCCTTAGAAAGGGACACTATATTGAACGTTCAAACCCCAAATGGGATTGGAAGAACCAAGATATGATTGGCCCGAACTAGGGGGTATGAAAGAGCTAACTTGAGGTTGTTTCCCCCCAGATGATTGTGGATTTTCCTGGATGAGAAGGTTCCAATACTGGTCTAGTGATCCTAGAATGTTCTGTCCATAAGGTGGGGTATAACCTCGAAGCGGGGGTTGTCCTCCAAGCGGGGGTGGTGTTCCAATTTGGGTGTGACCTCCAAACTGAGTTTTCCCCCCAGTGTTGTATTGTCCTCCAACATGAATCTGATAACCAGAAGTGAATGATGGAGTAGAGCCTCCAATTGGATTGGGGCCACTTGGGCCAAATGCTCCCATAAAAGGTGGATAAGACCCTTCGGAGGGGACCTGGGAAGGTGTCAGAATGAAACCAGAAGCAACATTGTACCCAAGAGGAGTAAAAACTCTAGAAGCTTCGGATGGAACTTGGGTAGGAATACAGATATAAGTATTTAAAGCATTGTACCCATGAGGAAGAGATGAGATAGGTCTAGACAAAAGTGGTGTACCAATGGGAGCTTGGGTAACCATCGTATTCCTAGTGGGAATAGTCATAGCGTGTGTGACCATTTTTGAATGGGCCATCTGAAGAGGAATGATCGATCTAGGACCAATGGACTGTGTTTCTGAACCAACGAAGAGATAACAAGTTTTTCTAGAAAAGTGATCTAGAGGTATTGTGTAGGTAGTAGATGTTTTGGGCAGTTCAGAGGTGACAGGTATATCAACACCTGCCCCCAAGCTGTAAAGGTCTCGCACTATAGCTGAGGTTCAAAATATGTCAGTGGTCCAAAAGGGATCCTCATTTTCCATACCAGAAAGAGGTCCGGTTGGTATTCCATAAGTGTCAACAACAAGTTCTCTGGAGGAATTTAGTCGGAGAATACATCTCTCGTATCCAGGAAGTATTCAGAAAGAATCTAGAGAATCGGAAACAATTCAAAAATTGTCTAAAGAGTCAGTTCTTTCTGCTTCTGAAGGAATGTTGTCCTGGACCTCACTCTGTTGAGGAGATCCCTCCAGTGGATTAGTAGGCAAGGGTTGAGAACCTTTCAGATCTTCTAGGGGTAGTCCTTTCATCCTACATGAACGACGTGGAGGGTCAATGTTGGCTGAACCAATTATTTTACGGAAAAAATATATGGCCAACTATAGAAACAAGAAACACTTGCTAATAAAATCTAGGAATCAAACCAAGCAAACAAAACCTTCTTATTCCAAAGTCACTAGTTGGTGATGAAATCCAACGTCGTGAAGTCAAGACAAGAAGGGGATAGGATAGAGCAGGTGGAAAAGTTACGTTGACGACCTGCTTAACGGACTTACAACCTAGTGCAAGCTCCCACACATAATCGTGGGTATACCTGTTGCGCCTCTTTCATCACCTTAGTGAGCAAAACAGAGGTGCTTGCAAGATTAGTTGGGTTTTCTAACCAGGACAACTGTAAGGAAAAGGGTTAGAGAAAGAAATATAAAAGAACAACTAAGAATTAAACTAAGAAATAAAATAAAAACTAAACTAATGAGCATAGGGACATAAGGACAAAAGAAACAGTAAGACCCATGTCACCAATGGTAAGGTTGATATTAGTGAAAGAAAACACCAAGAAGAAAGAGGACTATGAGTCCCTTCTTCCTCCAAGGGAGGGCTCTTGGACCCCCACAAATAATCTCTTCTTACAACTTTGAAATGAAAATGGTGAAAGAATTCTTTGCTAATCCACTCAAGGGGTGATATGGATTGCCCAATGCAATGGTGCTAGTATACTCTTGATGAGAATAGAGGATTCCTCAAGAGAATAGTAACAACATAACGTTGCTATTGAATTCCTTGAAAAATGAAGTGCACCCATGGCCTTTTTATAGCACCTCTTTAAGGTATTGTTCAACCATCTTGTAGTGTGTAAAGAGGCTAATTAGGGTATTTTTAGGTCTTTGACCAACCACCCAATCGGATCCAGTCCCGATTTGAGTATCAAATCAACTTGGAAGCTAAACCAAAAGTGGGTGGGAGGCCGACCACTCTCATAAATGCATCGTTCTCAGATGTGCATGGATTTTTGCGACCACAGTTGCGCATCGGGCGCATGTGCGCTTTTCCTACGTTTTTGTTTTGCGCATGTGCGCGCGCGCCCTGTGTAGTCATAGAGCACTTTAATTTTTTCACTGGTTTTATAGATTTTTACCCTTTGGAAGTGCTTTTGTGGTAATTTTGGTCCATGGGTGACCTCATAACTGTTTGGCGATGCTTAATTCTTGTAACCATTTGTAGACGAAATTTCAGTGATAAAAATACCCTCCAAGGAGCGTGAGTGATTTTGGCAAACGTCAATTCTAGGTACCGTGAAGACTTTCCCCTCCACAGTCACCTTGTGTAAGACCCTGATAAGATAGGAAACTAAGGCTACCAAGAACAACAATGATGTTTGGGGAAATAATCGATAGTCTGATCCACGTACAAAGGCAGGGTATCTAGCCTGAAATCAAATTGAGAGGCTTCCACTCGTCATTGTGGGTATACCATTCAAGAAACCCCCATAATACACACAATCTATACACTGAGACCAACAAAGAAGGGTGACTAACTCTGCCAATATCAATGCGACCCCAGGTTTGACCCTTGTGTGAGAAGGGCTTCCTAGGACAAAATGTTGTAAATGGATTTGAACACTCCCTATGACAAGATGCTATTGTGTGTTTTGTTCTTTGGAGAGTGTGTCTCACAACCTATTCCAAATCTCTAGCCTAGCTAATGTTGGTGTAAAAGATCCCTAGAAAATAAAAGTTACTAATTGAATTTTATATTTCGCAATGTTTTTAGAGGTTGTTGTTTACACAAGAGGGACACGGGAATGAAACCAATTTTGTGTAAGACCTTGACCCAATGATATGCAAGTAGAAATGAATGATGTAACCTTCATTCAATGAAATCTATCTATAGTAGGGAGAAGGTATGTTTCTGGAAATGAAGTAAGCTACGAAATATACTTTCTTTTTCTCGAATGAACACAATTACAAGCAACCATAAACATTGAAATTTATGAATTTTCTCTTCTTTTGAATAAAAAAACTTTCTTATGTATGATTACTTAAAATAATAAGTGACCTTAAATTATTCCTTTCTAAAACTATATCAAGGGTATAAAAAAGAAAGGACAAGTAATCCAAGAAAATCTATACAGTCAACAAGCACCCAAATCAAACTTTCAATGAAGATACAAATAAAAATGACAAGAAAGTGTTTCACCAAATGCAAATGAAAAATGACTTTCCAATCATCAAGCAATCCAGAAAATGTAATCAATCCAAAAATTTAAATCCAACCAAAAGACTTTTAATCAATCAAGCACTTAGATGCGAAATCAAAGATTATATCATTGTTGATAAAAATCAAAAGGTAAATTTTGAAAAAATGATTAAGAAAGG
Organism: Picea engelmannii; assembly: GCA_009831015.1. Lineage (NCBI taxonomy): Eukaryota > Viridiplantae > Streptophyta > Pinopsida > Pinales > Pinaceae > Picea > Picea engelmannii. The sequence continues at coordinate 610,638 of ML799434.1, read as the reverse complement.
TGTTCGATCTCTAAAAACCAATCGACAACAAGTTTCAAACTCAGAAATCAGTTACATACTGGCATTAAAAGTTCTTTCCAGCTAGCTAAAGCAAAACTGGGCATCAAAAGATGACAAGACCCAAACCAAAATTTTTTACAGACGTTGCCGCAACCTAGCAGTAGATTACAGTGCGGAAATCAAAGGTTTGCCCAGGCTGTCTGTGGGTAGGTCACGGAAAGTATGCATTGGGAAAAATAGTTAGGGTGCGTAAATCAAAGATTTCTACAGGCTGTGTAAGGGTACAATGCATAAGTGTCTGTAAACAAATAAATTTTGGAAAGAAAATAAAGAATCTAAGGAAACTTTCAAATCAAGAGAGTCTGGTTGGATCTCCCAAGGACTTAGAGACTGAAATAAAGTGAAGAAAGGTAGGATAAAAGAAAATGACCAACAAAAAACCACAAACAAGTCGTATCCCCAGTGGAGTCACCAATTTGTTATTGGATAAATCGGTGAATGCGGACATAAACTAATCTCCCTAGATCCACCTGGATCTAGAAAAAAACAAGACATGACATGATGCTTTCCCTAAGTTACTATCATTGAATTTAATACCAAAGAAGGAATGGATGACATACCTTTAGATATCACTTCCTTATGTCTTTATTGTCCTTGCTTCGCTCCGGTTCTCTTGTGAGATCAGATCTGCAATGAGACAAACCAACCAAAGTGAAAGAAACAATAATAGATTGAATGAAAAACTAAACATGTGATCAAGGAGTCATGTAATAAAATGCTAATGATTTTATGGGAAAGAAACATGTCACCGTATTATATTAAGTAAAAGTGGAAGATAAAACCAAATTGCCTTGATGTTGCAAGTTCCCTTTCAGTGGTCCTTTGTTCCAACACACACATACACTTGCTCCGAATTTGTATGAAGATGGTCCACAAAATCTTGATGGAAAAATGGAGACCTCAAGCATTATTTGCAACAGGATCCTTCACACAGTCTTCAACCTATTCTTTTAGCAATTCTCTGCTTAATATTGCTTAACCTTTTCCATGAGAAATCCATCATTATATAGGAGAAGGTGAAGTGGTTAAAAGGATGAGGATGATCCCACCAAATCAGAGAAACCAGTAGGATCACAACCATACAGATGTCACCTTAGATTCTAGAAGATGCTCCTTCTAGAAACTTCATGAACTTCTTCCTTTCTTTAGCTTCAAACATTGTTGCACCCTGCCTATATAATAGCCTGCGGAAACCCCACGAGCTAGGTATAGAGCAGCCTGTGGAAATCAAGGATTTCTGTGTTGTTTACCATTGTCAGTCTGTGATGTCATTCTAAAAATATGACTCATAGGGGAAGAACTCAGTCTTTTCCTCATGTAAAAGATTTTTTTGAGAGCCTGAACACATGCTTGTAGAGTCATCATCAGAGTGACCAAAATAATGTGTAACACTTATGAAGTTGGAGGACCCTCATATGTTGGCTTGAAGCCCCAAAAGGTCAAATAAGTCAAAGAGCTTGCAAAGAAGAAATTATTATTTAAATGATAAAGTAAAGTAACAAAGTCAAGGTGGATTATTTAAATAATAAAGAGAATTGACAAAATCAAGAAATATTATTTAAATGATAAAGTAAGGTGACAAAAATCAAGAAGGAATATTTAAATGATAAAGTATTGGAGAACTTTCTATTTATGGAAAGTGGTTAACCCTCAAATATGGAAAATAGGTTAAGTGACCTGGAAATGGGTTAAGTGACCTAGAAGATGAAGAGTATAAATAAGAGGCAAGTGTCTCTTGTGAAAAGTACTTTTTGAGTGAATATCTCTTAAGCATGATTGGAGATCTATTATGAGAGAGAGAGTGTGAGGAGGATCTCATGGACACATCAAAGTTTAGGCAATGTCTGAGATCTTGATGACAAAAGTCCCTAAGCTTCAGAAACCCCAGTTTCTGAGGTATATGTGGGCTATAATGGGCCAGGGCCTATACACACGCGGGCTGAATGAGGATAGGGAACGTACAGTAGATAAAATCATGGAGATTTGTGTTTGAGTTGATGACTGGTTGTTGAAGACTAAAGCAAGTTCCAGATCTGCACTCTATGGGCTCATATCTGCCACAAAGATTCTGGTATGGTGATATTATTGACTTGATGGATATTATTGTTTTTTTGGTTAATGCTTAAGGCATTCTTGGTATGGCTATTATGATATGGTTTGAGTTGGTTGATGGAGTGAGCAACACTCTTATGATTCAGTATTGATATGATGTTTATAGTATATTGGTTGTTTACACATGTTTGAGTGGCATTTATATTGTATGATTGAGAAGCATGAATAAGCTATTGGAGAGATTGGATGTGTTGTGACTGGCTGGTGGTCAGTTTGGATAGTGAAAGACATAAGAGAATGTGATTGCAAGGAGAAGACGATCTGATCATGTGAAGCAAAGAAAAACCCTAGTTTCTTAGAAGTATATGCATGTTGCATTGTAGATTGGCCACGTACATACACGGGCTGTAGTGAGCCAGGGAGCGTACACAAGTGGGTTGCACTATTGATAGGTCATGTACCTGTGATAGATTGATATATGTGGAGGATTGTTGCCTCAACTCAGTTGGTGATGAGGATGTAAGTTGAGTCTTTCATATAGAGCTAGTTCTCTTGTAGAGATGTAATCTATTCAGTTGTTGCTGATAAACCCCAAGGATTGTAGTCTGTAATAAAAAGAAAAATTGTACATACATCTTGTGTTCTTTGAGTTCCTTGTGGTGATGACTTGTTGATGACATACTGCTAATATATATTGTTGATATGTGTTCACATATAACTAGTTATAAATGACAACAATGAGTAATGAATAAATGTTGGATGTTCACTAATGAGTTTTGTGTAAGAGGAAAGTTTTGGGAAAAAGAGCCCCACACTCATTCACCCCCCCCCCC
>ML799434.1:539956-585920 GCA_009831015.1 Picea engelmannii | reverse complement strand
GAATTCATCAACCCTTGGAATGTGGAAGGTGCATTTGTAAGGCCAAAAGGCATGACCAAAAATTCATAATGGCCTTCATGAGTTCGGAATGCTATTTTTGGGATATCTTCTTCCTTCATTCTAATATGATGATACCCTGAATGGGGATCCAATTTTGTGAAATATATTTCTCCATGCATTTCATCTAACAATTCATCAATGACGAGAATGAGAAACTTATCTTTAATAGTGATCTTGTTGAGCTCTCTATAATCTGGACACATACACCATGAGCTATCTTTCTTGAATACCATTACCATTGGTGTAGAGTAATAACTTTAGCTAGGTCTAATAATGCCATCCTCTAACATTTCTTCAACCATGTGCTCAATTTCACTCTTCTAGGCATAAGGGTATCTGTATGGCCTGATGTTAGGAGGAACACTCCTAGGAATTAGGTGAATTTCATGATCATGATTTCGAGTGGGTGGAAGACCTTTGGGAATATCTTCAAATACTTTGGAATGTTTATCAATGATCCCTTGGAGATCTTGAGGAATAGATGGCTTAGATGTTTGAACATCTAGTGAGCATAGTTGTGCAATAACACCTTGATGCCCCTTTTTCAATAATTTTGTCATGCCATTAGAGCTTATCACCTTACCGAATTTCCCTGTGATACTATTGGGCTCGAGATATTATCACTTTTATGATGATTATTATACACTTTTGTTGCATGTACATATGTGTTTTTCATATTTCAAAGGAGCTTTTTGAAGAATTTCATCATAAAATGGTATGATCGGCACAAGGTACGTATAATTCATGTTTAATGATTGTGTCAAGTATAATTCATCATGTTTTATGATTTCTAAGAGCTAATTCAAGTTTCTATGGTGTTACAGGGCAAAAACGTACTACGTTTCTAGTTCTGACACTTGATCCGACACTCCTTCTAGTACTCGTTCTAGCACTCCGTCCAACACCTCTTCCTGCACAAAAACGTAGGGTGACTTGGCAGTTATGGCAATGGCAGCTAGTGATGGGAAAATCAGAAACGTGGGTTTTGTTCGTGCTTATCCCCTCCATCTACTGAGCTCCTGACAACTTAGATTCAGTTATCCAAGAGGGCGATTATTGGATTGCTTTGTTTCGACAGTTAATGCATCGTTTATTGTAATTTGCTGAAATTAGAAGTGGTTCGACCTTCTTGTGGTCGACCACTTGGTATGTAAGATAATAAATACTGCTAGGATGATCATAATATTATTAAGAAGTAGAAGACTTAGTGTGTTAGAGGCAAATACAATTTTGGCTCTGTTTTGCCATTTTCGTTTTGCCAGAATTGTGTAAAACTGTGTTTTTAAGTTTTAATGGTGAAATCGTTATGCTGAAGTTCGTGGTGTTCCTTTGAAGAGTAACCATGACTACTGGGGGGGCCACCAGCAGTCTGGGTGACCATCCTATGTATTTACTTGTGAATTAAATAGCGTAGATGTATTTTTATTTCTTTTCCTGTACATGAATTGTCATTTCGTTTTCTCATTGTATAAATTGTTGTTATAGTTTAATTGTGTTAGTTTCCTTTTGCAGGTTAATATGAAAGAGTTTTGTTAGTATGCAATGAGTTCTTAGTTAGTATAGATAAGCTTAACCTTAAGACACTAAACCCCGTGTGATTAAATAATAGACTAGAATTTATGTATGTTGAAATAGATTAGTTAGAGTTTAAAACAGAATTTTAAAACAGAGTTTAATGCATGCTTTCTTTGATAGGGTTTCGATGGATGGGTAGTGTTAGTCTTATTTTTTTATTTTTAGATTGCTTATTTAATTGTTGCTTAGTTTTTCTTCTTTAGTTGCTGGTTAGTTTCCCCATTTCATTACTTGTCATATGCTGGAATATTGTTAATTTCTGTTTATAAGCATTTCTCTTTTTGCAAATTTGAATTATTAAATAGAATTAGTTTAGTTTACTTCATGCAATTTCTTTCTTAGACCTAGATTGCAATTTCAATTCATAGTTAATTATTGAGTTTAGTGTAGTATGAACTTTCTTCATTAGCCTAGAATGCAATTGAATTTATTAGAATAGCCTCTTTATATTGTTGATTAATGCATGATAGTTTCTTGCTTTCATAGATTAGAATATAGTTGTATTGTTGTTGTAGATAGATAGACTTTGCTTTGATAGATTAGATAGTAGTTTTCTTATTATAGACTAAGCATTAGTTGGTAGTTCTTCTTGCTTTCAATAGAATAGATTTCCTTTCATGCATTGCATTGAGCATTTAGTTTTCCTTTCACACATTATAAATAGTTTTGCATTAGGCATTTAGTTCACTTGCCTCTTAGGCTAGATAGTTGTTCAATGAGAAGTATTACTTGCAATAGTTAGTTGCCTTTGCTTACTTGTATTTTTCTTTAGTAGGTTAGTTAGGCGCCTTTGCTTACTTGTCTTTTTCTTTAGTAGGTTAGTTAGGTGTCTTTGCTTACTTGTCTATTTTCTTTAATAGGTTAGATAGGTGTTTTTGCTTACTTGCTTATTTATTTTCCTTCATAGGGTAGTTTCTCATTGAATGTAGGTTGGCAAGTTAAAGAAGTTTTCTTTTGTTATTTGCTTATTATGCTTAGTAGTTTGCTTTTGCTTATCATTAAACTAGTTTGCTTTACATAGAGTTTTCATTTGCTTTCCTAGGAACTATCCATTGATCCTTGGCCCAAAAGTACTTAGGTTACCTAGTTTCAAGTTGCTTAGTTGGGTTTGCTAATTAGATAGGTTTGCTTTAGTAGATTAGCCTTAGATAGTTTCTCATTAGTTAGAATATACTCCTACCATCTCTTCTACCTTTGGCATATATTTTTCTACATCTCTAAGTTTCCTTACCCCGGGTTGACAATTTAATTGAGGGTTTTTACTGTGTTTTTAGTGCATATATAACACCCATCATTTTTGGCATTGTTGCCAAGGAGTTGTCTTAAGGTAATAGGTAATTAGGAAATAGATCATTCCTAGACCTTAGCATTAGATTGGTGGCAAGGAAAATTTAAGACGAGAGGTAAGAAACTGCACATCCGCTATAGCAGGTTCCCCCAAACCCAATGGTAGTTTTTCCTTTTGTTTTTGTTTACTTTCATGAATAGGCCTAGAGACCCAAAAGGTAGATACATTAAATCTAAATCAGACCTTACATCCAAGGATCCTTCTGACCTTTTTGGGGGAAGGAACATTCCACTCATAAGCTCCGCAGACCAATACCAAAAAACAAGAGCTAGCTCAACCCAAAGAGCTAAAGAAGTCTCTAAAAGAGACTAAAATAGGGAGCACTATAGAACAAAAAATTGAAGCACCAGTAGTATTGGGATAGGAGGCAAGACCACTCGAGCCTTCCACAGAACCAAACAATACAACCTTTGCTTTTACACCACCATCAGTAGATCCTAACTTTGTGGACATCATCTTTGTGTGAACCAAGTTTTATCAAATGGAAAGATGAACTCAAAAGAAACCATTAGCTTGAGGGAACTTTCTCAAATCCTAGCAGTAGCCGAGATTTCTTCTTCTCAAGAAGAACATATTTTGGCAGCAACCAAGAACTTGTCTACCTCTTTGGAAATATTAGAAGATTCAAGGTCCTATGAGCTAAAAAATGATTTTCCTTGCCAAAATGCGAAGGAAGCTGAAAAATTATGGACTACATCCAATGGAGAGCAATAATTAAGACCTAATATTGAGGAGCTCTCAACATCCATCTCAACAAATCCTTTATGTACTTCAGAAATCAATCATCGAAAAGAAGAGGATCTGCATAGCATGATGAAGGAGAGCATATAAATTATTGTTGATGACCATCAAGATGACATTGAAATTTGGTTTCAAGAGGTCATTAGGCCACAATACTATTCTCTTCTTCAACACCTTCTGATGCCAAAACAAGCAGGTTGGTTGGTTCTTCATATCCAGGTAATCACTGCAGTAACTTTTTCATATATGGATATGAGTATGTTTCTTATCTTGCTCCTCACATGGTTACATTGGAAGATTTCTTACACTTGAATAATGATTTTCCCTTTCTTTTTAGGTGGGGTAGGATAGTAAATAAAAGATACATGTTGTTAGTTTAGCTTAGAATTCTAATGCAGCCTCATTTTACATTTTCTTTTAATAAAACAACTATGAGATACATGTTCCTATGACTTGATCTAATTAATCTCATTGTTTTATTATATTTTAGAGTGTGGTTTTTGCAAATAGTTTTAGATATCTCTATAGGTATTTATCTCACCAGGAGTAGACAGTTCGAGGAAATATAAAAGAAGGATTTTTTTTCAAAATATTATTACACTTGAACCTTGTTGTCTACTAAGCATCAAATGAATAATGAGTTGTTATACTTAGCCATGTTTTTGCAAAGACTTTCATCTTCTTGTTCTTAAGCCATTCCAAAGTAGTTTCTCTTGAAACTCTTCACCACTATATAAGGAAGTGACACCGCAACCATCAAGCTTAGAGGTCTCTTGTATAGTTTTCCCAAGAAACTTGAGTAAGTGAGTAAAGTATCTTTATTAAAGAGTAACAAGGAGGTCTGATTAGTGGTTAGTCATGGAAACATCACAATAACTTACAAAAGAAGAAAGTAAGTTGAGCCTAGAGATATCTTTATGTTCTTTCTCAATGGTACCATCCACTACACACTAAATAGTTTGATTATATCATATCTTTAGATAGGCCACACCTGCTTAAGTACCCCTTACATCGGGACAATCACTAAGTAATATAATGGAAATTCATCCTCTAACATAAATACTATCCCAATTGAAAAAAAAGAGAAATAAAAAGTTGTTTTTAGAGTTGTTCCCCCATCTTCTTGCATAAGCAATCTTATACTAAAATCTTAAAGGATGGAGGGCCAGTCTCTGAGGGTTTAAGAGGCTAACCCGTCAGGATACTGAATAGGTCTACTGGCATCGGGTACTGGCCTATGGTATGATTAGGTAAACCCGCCAGAGTACTAAACAGGCTTGCTGGCAGCGGAGCATTCTACCTAGCGAGGATGGTAATCTGACAAAAAAATAAATATTAAATTTAAACTTGTCCTGATGTACGACATTACTTGTAGACAAAGCTGACATGAAGTATGTATGGTTAAGCTAAGTTTAATGAACTCCATAAACTTTCCATTGGGAACTAACTCTGAGACTATCTTGAAACTCTCTTTCCTACCTCTTCTTATATATATATATATACATATATATAGGATCTCTTATCCTATAGGTGGGGCCGTCTTCTAACCGTCTCATCAGACCAATCTGTGAAATTTATCTTTACACTTTACAAACTGTAAATCTTCGGCTATCGAGAGAACTAACTGGTTTCCTGTATTTTTTATTGTGAGGTTTCATAATACTTAGGTGTGGGGGAGGGGTTCATGAGTTGACAAATGATAACATTGCCTAGAAGAAGTAAATCTTTGTAAAAATTCATGTATTGTTTTCATGATACAGGTTATTACATCAGCAATCGTTTTATCTTGAGGTACTAAACTCCTGTGTGCTATAAATTGTTGTATATGTCCTTAACAAACCACTCTATTAGTTTATTTTTGTTATAGGTTGTTCATTGTAGGTTTGACATTACATTTTTGTTACAGGCTATTCATTGTAGGTTTGACATTACATGTTCTATGCAAGTGGATTGAGTGAGAATGGTGGAAAAATCAACAACAATGGAACACTCTTAGCATGCCTAAAATCCTATTCACTCTGTTCGTGGCCTCTGAGGAATCAATTGCCTCAGCCAAAAAGATCCCAAGAGTTGGAGACCGTTGATTTAAACATCACCAGTTGCCAAGAGAAAGCTATAACAGGGTTTTCAAAATCGAATTTCAGAACATCTATGGAGCTAAGGGATACTCCAAGGAGTGGATAAAAGAGGAGCTAATCAACCCTCTCATAGTCATCACCAGATTGATTACATGTGAAGGTAGATATTCCATCTTTAAAGCCTATAAATTTCGATTATTAGCTCACTTTCAGTTCAATAATCCATTGTAACTTTCCCTTTTACTTCTTGAAGAGTCTAGAGAATATGTCTTCCCAAGTGAGGAAGGATGTAACCAATCCCCATAAAAACCTATTTTACCATGACCTTATCAAACTACTTGTCTTAGCCGAGTTGGAAAAACAGGAGAAAGCATGGGATGAGTTCATTTACCAATTTGCAAACCCTCATCTTACAATAAATACTATCAAGAAGACTCTTGATCTAGGGACTGTTACTCCACCCAAACCCTCATGCTCAAGCTATTCCTTTATCGGAGAAACTTGTTGATACCCCTGCAGCCTCATCGGGAAAGAAGACCAAGAAGCCTATTGCTAATTCATGGAACAAGGACGTGCCATATCTTCGGGTCTGGGGGGAGTTTTCCTAAGATAAAATGCTAAGCATTGCCCATTTGTATAGCAAACCCATGAGAAGAGGAAGTAGGATTTCTGTCAAAATTTTGTCATATTGTCTTTTTACAATGTCTTGGGATATTATATCAGCAGTTGTTTGTATTGGTATGCTAAAATTATATACTGTTGACATCATTATGTGTGTTATAAGCTTGCTGTGCATTTTTTTATACTTAACTACTCTTTGTGACAAATACAGAGCAATAACAACTGCTAAATACTTACTGCCATCTGTATTACAAGCTTATGAAAAGAGGAACAATTGTTTGAATTGTTACAGATCGATGAAAGGAAATAACAATTCTCCTGATTCACCATGCCTACCAGTACAAACCAAGCCTTTTGTTATTATTTGTCAGTCTGTTAGTCACCCGTGATCAAGTTTTCTCTTTCATGTGATTGATAGGATTATTAGGTCAAATTGTTATATTTTCAAAATAAAATTCTCAAATACAATTTGACATCTCTTGGTTGTAAAATTATCATTGGTGTGCCTAGGTGTCCTTACTAGTCCCTCCACTCATCCAAAGTCATAAATTTTCATCATGGTCATGTCATCATTCCTTGTCATCAATTTTCAAATGATTGTCTTGGTCAAAGTTCTACTTCAAAATTTGTTTCTACATTAAGGAGGATGAATTTGACAAAAGTGAAAGAGGTTTTTGTCAATAATAGACCAAGAAACAACAACCTCCTTAAGTTTATGCATAGGTGTTATCATTTGAGATAAATTCCCCAAATACAGTCGCTATAGGAGGGTTTTCTGGACATTTGGATAGTTTGACTTCAAGTCAGTTTTTCAGAGGGTTGGATAAGGCATTTGCAGTGCTTGATGGTTCCATTGTGTAGAAAACATTATAAAATTTCCAACCATACCACTCTCAGCCCAAAAATACTTCGTGAAGGCCTCCAAAATCCCTCTCAAAGACCACGCTGCACTTCTGCTAAGAGCACGCTCTGCTTCTACAAGTTTTGAGTAAACAACTTCAAGCTGGGATTCTAAGCCAATGAGAAAGTAATTTTGAAACATGTAGGAGGTGTTTGTTAATAACATACCGAAACACAATAACCTCTCTCATTTTTTTAATGTACTGCATGGTTTTGGATATATTCTATCATCTTAAAGGCCTATACTTTCAGAAAATAAAACACTCTGTTTTTCCTGTTTTAGACATGTTTTCTTTTCGTGTTTTCCTAACAACTGTAAGTGAATTTTTCAAAACCAAGAGAGTTTTTTATCAAGGACATATTAAAAAAAAATAACCTCTCTCAGTTTCAAATATACTTTATGGTTTTAGATATATTCAATTCTCTTAGAAGCCTAGTTGTTCAGGAAATAAAACACTCTGTTTTTCATGTTTCAATCATTTTTTCTTGGCGTGATTTCCTAACAACTGAAAGTGAATTTTTGAAAACCAAGAGAGGTTTTTGTCAAGAATATATTAAAAAAAAAAAACTCTCTCAGTTGTTACATAGGTTTTATTGTCTTGTAGTTACAAGTGTCACTTTGATACCTATTTTTCACAAGTTCCCCAGGCCAGAATTGTTGCGCTTATGGGAAGTCACTTTTGGAACTAATTTTGCAGAGCTAAAATAGTTGTTTTGAACGGTTTAAAGGATCAAGGGTATAATATACATCTCAAGGATTCCTCAAATGTCATCAAGAGCCTCAAAAAACTCCAAACCCTCCTATTCAAACTTAGAGAGCATGAAACACTAAGTTGTCATTTACGCCATGATAACGTTGCCCTACAAGCCAAGATGAAATTTCTACAGCGTTAGGTTGATGATATTAATGCCACCAATAATAGTCTTTGGATGCAATTAAAACACCACAAAAATCCTAAGTCAAAATCCCCTAGGCAAGAGGGAGAAGCTTCTAAATCTAATCCACCCCCTCCTTCACAAGTTTAGTCATAAAGGGCAATTTCTTTTTGTTTGCAGTGGGACCTGCAAAATCTTAGGTGTGGGGGTAATGTTGGGCTCGAGATATGATCACTTTTATGATGGTTATTATACACTTTTGCCACATGTACATATGTGTTTTTCATATTTTAAAGGAGCTTTTTGAAGAATTTCATGATAAAATGGTATGATCAGCACAAGGTACGTATAATTCATGTTTAATGATTGTATCAAGTATAATTCATCATGTTTTATGATTTCCAAGAGCTAATTCACATTTTTCTGGTGTTACAGGGCAAAAACGCACTATGTTTCTAGTTCTGACACTTGATCCGACACTCCTTCCAATACTCGTTCCGACACTTGATCCGACACTACGTCCAACACCTCTTCCTGCTCAAAAACGTAGGGTGACTTGGTAGTTATGGCATTGGCGGCCAGTGATGGGAAAATCAGAAACGTGGGTTTTGTTTGTGCTTGTCCCCTCCACCTACTAAGCTCTCGATAACTCAGATTCAATTGTCCAAGAGGGCGATTATTGGCTCGCTCTGTTTCGGTAGTTAGGGCATCATTTATCGTAATTTGCCGAAATTAGAAGTGGTTCGACCCTCCTGTGGTAGACCACTTGGTTTGTAAGCTTATAAATACTGCTAGGATGATCATAATATTGTTAAGAAGTAGAATAATTAGTGTGTTAGAGGAAAATACAATTTTGGCTCTGTTTTTCCATTTTTGTTTTGCCAAAATTGTGTAAAATTGTGTTTTTAAGTTTTAATGGTGGAATCATTGTGCTCAAGTTCATGGTGTGCCTTTGAAGAGTAACCACGACTGCTAGGGGCCCACCAGCATTCTGGGTAACCATCCTATGTATTTACTTGTGAATTAAATAGCGTAGATGTATTTTTATTTCTTTTCCTATACATGAATTGTCATTTCATTTTCTCATTGTATAAATTGTTGTTATAGTTTAATTGTGTTAGTTTCCTTTTGCAGGTTAATATGAAGGAGTTGTGTTAGTATGCAATGCGTTTTTAGTTAGTATAGATAATCTTAAGCTTAAGCCACTAACCCCCGTGTGATTAAATAATAGACTAGAATTTATGTATGCTGAAATAGATGAGTTAGAGTTTAAAACAGAATTTTAAAACAGAGTTTTAATGCATGCTTTCTTTGACAGGGTTTCGATGGATGGGTAGTGTTAGTCTTAGTTTTTATTTTCAGATTGCTTATTTAATTGCTGCTTAGTTTTGCTTCTTTAGTTGTTGGTTAGTTTCCCCATTTCATTACTTATCATATGCTAGAATATTGTTAATTTCTGTTTATAAGCATTTCTCTTTTTGCAAATTTGAATTATTAAATAGAACTACTTTAGTTTACTTCATGCAATTTCTTTCTTAGACCTAGATTGCAATTTCAATTCATAGTTAATTATTGAGTTTAGCATAGTATGAACTTGCTTCATTAGCCTAGAATGCAATTGAATTTATTAGAATAGTCTCTTTATATTGTTGATTAATGCATGATAGTTTCTTGCTTTCATAGATTAGAATATCGGTGTATTATTGTTGTAGATAGATAGACTTTGCTTTGATAGATTAGATAGTAATTTTCTTATTATAGATTAAGCATTAGTTGGTAGTTCTTCTTGCTTTCAATAGAATAGATTTCCTTTCATGCATTGCGTTGAGCATTTAGATTTCCTTTCACGCATTATAAATAGTTTTGCATTAGGCATTTAGTTCACTTGCCTCTTAGGCTAGATAGTTGTTCAATGAGAAGTTTTACTTGTAGTAGTTAGTTGCCTTTGCTTACTTGTCTTTTTCTTTAGTAGGTTAGTTAGGTGCATTTGCTTACTTTTCTTTTGCTTTAGTAGGTTAGTTAGGTGTCTTTGCTTACTTGTCTATTTTCTTTAATAGGTTAGATAGGTGCTTTTGCTTACTTGCTTATTTATTTGCCTTCATAGGGTAGTTGCTCATTGAATGTAGGTTGGAAAGTTAAAGAAGTTTTCTTTTGTCATTTGCTTATTATGATTTGTAGTTTACTTTTTCTTATCGTTAAACTAGTTTTCTTTACATAGAGTTTTCATTCGCTTTCCTAGGAACTATCCATCGATCCTTGGCCCAAAAGTACTTAGGTTACCTAGTTTTAAGTTGCTTAGTCGGGTTTGCTAATTAGATAGGTTTGCTTGAGTAGATTAGCCTTAGATAGTTTCTTTCATTAGTTAGACTATACTCCTACCAGCCCTTCTACCTTTGGACTATATTTTGATACAACTCTAAGTTTACTTACCCTGGGTTGACAATTTAATTGAGGGTTTTTACTGTGTTTTTAGTGCATATATAACACCCATCAGATACCTCTTAACTTGATTTATTTTCCTTCCAATGAAAATTTCATGAAAAGTTCTTGAAAATTAAAAGCCACTGTTCCTAACAATTGTAAGCATTGGATTCCTAGTACAACATCAGCACCACCCATGGGTATAGAAATCATTGGACTATTCATTACATATTCCCTCATAGTAAGATTGATCTTATTGCATTTTCTGAGCAATTAATAGTTCCTCCATCTGCATTCATTACTTGAAACTCTTGTGTTGGATATACAAAGCAATTGAGAGCTTTGGCTAATTTATAGTGAATGAAATTATGAGTACTGCCAGAATCAATTAGGACTATTACGTTTTTATTTTTGATGTATCCTTCGATCTTGAGGGTTTGAGGAGTGCTAATTTTAGCCAATACATTACACGATATCGTGGGAGTCAACTCTTAAGATGAATTTGCTTCTACGTTTTCATATTGAGACAGTTCTTGTTCTTGTTCTTCTTCCTCTTCACAATCTATGTAGAATACTTTCTTCTCACCACACTTATGTCCCTTACTGTACTTGTTGTCACAATTAAATCATAAACATTTTTCTTTTCTTTCCTCCAATTGTTGAGGTGTCAACCTTGTAGGTTGAGGTGTTTTAGAAGAAGGAACATTATTCTCTCTATAGATGTTAGGATTGGTCCTTCTAGTAGCCATAGCCATATTTTTACTTTCAACATTTCTTGCCACCTTAAATGCATTCTCCAATGATTTGGGTTCCCAAAGGCAAACCTCATGTTGAATGTTATCTTTTAAAGTTCCTATGAATACATCAATCAAGTGCTCAACTGGAATATCTGTAACCTTTATATTCAATCTTTGGAAGTTCTCAATGTGCTCGGTAATTGAACCCTTTTGCTTGATATTTATCAATTGGCTAAAGAAGGTATTGATCCTTGTATCCTCATAGTGTGCTATCATTTCTTCCGTGAAAATTGTCCAAGTGACAAGTGATTTGCGAGAACAAAGCCATCGATACCATACAAATTGATTGGGTTCTAAATGTAAATAAGCAATTCATACATTTTGTGTATGTGGCACAATATGTAGATCAAAGAATTGCTCCATCTGAAGTATCCATGTGATTGGGTCCTTGCCATCAAACTTCCTCATATCGTTCTTAGGAACGTGGTTGGTATTCAACCCAAAGTTGGAGTTTCTCCATTCTTGATTCACCTTCCTTGTGTCCTCATCATGAATTTCATGGGATACATTTTCACTTTCAGTTGTTCTCTCTATTATGATTTTTTTCAATCCTTCCATGATCTCCCCTTTTAAAGCATCCATCTTAGTATTTATTGCCTCAAACTTAGCTTATGTTGAATCCATCATCTCTTGTAGTTCATCTTTTGTTACTGTCTTCTTTTGTAAATCATTTATGTCCCTACACATTTGTTCAACTTCATCAAGAGTCCAAGTAGGATTGTTTGGGGGATTATTTGGTGTAGAAGTTCCCTTTTTTGGTGGCATGTTGGCCAAGCATCACTTTAAACCTTGATTTTGAGGTGGTTATGCTAGACAATCTTCTTTTTATTGTATCTCCAAAATTTCGGCCCTTCTGAGTGTGAACTTTTATTTTTTATAGGTCTCTAATATTTATTCTCTTCAATGTCATAGGTCTGATAAAAATTGGATGTGCCAAGTGGAATTTACGGCAACTTCCACACAACTTGCTGATATTTGGCCTTTCCAGGAGATCTCACTTGTATAGCATGCCCCACATAAAATAATTGATATAAAATTCTGAAAATCGTACCATAACTACTACGGTCTGTCCACTATCCAATGTAACTAGTCTCACTCAATTTGTATACTCTAGGAAGAATTTATGATTGTTTTACCTAGAACACCTACTTGAGACTAGTCAGATACCCTATCTTCCACAGGGTATATCTACAAATTTACGATGACCCAGAAGATGAAATTTCTACCACCGATACCTTACTAATTTCTAAGAATAGGCTTCGGAGTTCAGGGTCTGAAACATTACAGAAAAAATTTTATAGCAAAAATTCCGCAATGAATCAATTCAGGATGATTCCATAACCCTATCTTACAAAGGTTGTATCTCTGAATGTATAAGGCCTCAGGTGATGAATGTTTAGCCCAACGTACCTTGATTCATCTAATAAATATCCTCCAAGATGTTCCTTCTGAATCGTTGTAGAAACAAAGTTATAGCAAAAATTCCATGGTGTCTCAGATGTAGCAGCGAAACCCCAAGACCTTGAGCTCTGATACCATATGTTAAGAACCAAATATCAATATAGCATATTAAAACCTCAGAATAAGTACTCAACACCTTGAAAAAGAGATAATTTTAGATAACAAGCCTCTTCGAGGGGGCAACCTCCTTTTACCCCACATAAATGTTCAAGTACAAGATGATTCCAAATGAAAATGTTTCCTTGGTATATATAGGAGACTAGGAGGTATAATTACAACTAATGGAATAAATCCGACATAAATAAAATAACATTACTAATGTAATATGCCCCAATTAAGGGGTAATGAGTGTTACCCATGATTTTGGTCAATCTTGATGTTGTATTGATGATGGTGTAGTCAGGCTCCTCATAAGAACTTTCTCCTGAGAAAAGTGACATTCATCTCTTCCCATAAAACTTACTTTTGAAGAGAGTTCGCAGGTTGCTAATATCCTAGGGTGCGAGAATGACCCATTCTCGCAGGCTGCCTTAATTTAGGGTGCAAACTTCTCACACTGTGCTACATAGCTAGGGTGCGAACTTGTTCTAAATCTTGGAAAACATGAAGTCTCAATGGTTCTACAAGGGAATCTTCTAGAAGAATGGGTTGGCATTTGAATGGTTATTCTTTTACTAGTTTCCCTGATATTGTAGGATCATTCTTATCCAAGTAACCATCTCATTCTCTCCTATATATTGATGGAATTCTCATGGCAAAGGTTAAGCAAGATTTATTGGAGAATTGGTGAAAGAATTGTGTGAAGTACTTAGCTTGAACAGGAGCTTGAAGACTCTAGCAAGTCTATCAAGAGGATTTAATCTTCTTCATACAAGGATCGAGAAAGTGTGTGTGTTGGAGCCAAGAGCCACCGAAAGGAAGCTTGCGACATCAAGGCGATCAGGTTGTATCTTCTACTTTCGATTAATATGATATAGTGATATGTCCTTTTCCCATAAAGTCATTCTCACTTGATTGTGTAATTCCTTGATCATACACATAAGTTGACAGTTGTATATATTTTGCTATCTTCACTTTGGTTGGTTTGTGTTGTCTTGGTCTTGACCTCACGAGAGCACCGGAGTGAAGCGAGAGCAACAAAGACCTTAGGAAGCGATACAAAGGTATGTTACTTGTTCCCTCCCTACTAGCTAATTCAATGGTCATAACTTAGGGAAAGAGTCATGTCCTGTCCTGTTTTGTTCTAGATCCAGGTGGATCTAGGGAGATCTGTTAGTGTCCGCACCTACCGATTAGTCTGATAACAAAATTGGCGACTCCACTGGGGAGATAACCCATTTTCTTTGTGGTTTTTGGTATTTTTCCTTGGCCATTTGCTCTTGCCTTACCTTTCTCCATTCATATCAATCTCTGAGTCTTCAGGATACCCTGATAGACCCTCTGGGTCGAGAAGCCTCTTCAAATTTTGTGTCTTTTTCCAAAAAATTGATTAGTTTCATACATTCTCGCACTGCACTCCACAGTGGCCTGAGAGAATCTATTGAGTTCACACCTTACTTTTAGGTTCAGTGCGAGGTTCTCAGACTCTGCTCAAAGCTGGCCTGCGAGAATGACCTATTCTCACACTGTGTAATACTGTTAGCCTGCGAACCCTTTTTTCAAAATTTTTGCTTTAAGAATTTTGCATGATCAACTGCCCAGATCAATATAGGTGCCTAAACAAAGTTTCTTGGACCATTGGTTGATGTTTTTCTTGTCTTCGTTTTTGTGCACGAATAGTCTTAGGATTTCAAAGGCTCTTCCTGTCACTTTTTTCTTGACTTTCGTTTCTTGACTTTTTCTGCCAAGATATACTCTCTGATTTTGGAATCTGAGTGTGCTTGTTTGGTTAAGAACTGACGATCGGTTGAAAGTTGAGCTTCTTTGTCTTTATCATTTGCTCATTATTTGAAAGATCATTTTTCTCATGCAATTGAAAAGACTAGTTTGGTTTGATTGTTATTTTTGTTTCCATTGAAAGATTGGTTTGGGTTTTTGTCTATTGCTTGTTCATTAGTTTGTGGTTTTCTTCACTCTCACCATCATGGTGTAGGTCCTTTTTGAGAAGTGAACAACATTTTTCTTTCAAAATCATTTTCGTCTTCGAAAGTATTGAAAATCAATTGTTGAAATTATTGAAAAAGAAACAATAGAGAATTGTTATTGATGCGTGATTTGTTGCAATTGCATTTTAAAGGAAATTGTGTATCGTAGTTCAAGGTTGATCCGGAAAACTTTTCTTTCCCTCCCGTACATAGGATTCATTGAACAAAAATTGATATATATTTCATTCTTATCCATGCATCGTTAGGTCAGAGTCTTATACAACATCAGTTTCATCTCTGCTTCCCTTGAGTAACAACAACTCTTAATAACATTGCACGATTGTAAAATTTAACTAGTAACTCTTTTCTAGGGCTCTATTACACCAACATTTAGCTAGGCTAGCGCTTTGGAATAGGAAGAGAGATACACTCTCCAAATCACAAAACACACAATAGCATCTTGTGTTAAGGAGTGTCAAATTCCATTTACAACATCTTATCCTGGGAAGCCCTTCTCACACAAGGGTCAAACACGAGGTCGCATTGATATTGACAGAGTTACTCACCCTTCTTTGTTGATATCGGTGTAGAGATTACACGTATTACGGGGATCACTTGGAGGTATACCCACAATGATGAGTGGAAGCCTTTCGAGTTTATTTCGGGCTAGATACCCTGCCCTTGCATGTAGATCAGACTGTCGACTGTCCCCCCAGCCTTTATTGTTGTCGGTGGTAACCTTAGTGGCCTATCTTTCTAGGTTCTTACACAAGGTGACTGTGAAGGGGAAAGTATTCACGGTACCTGGAATCGACATTGGCCAAACTCACTCGGGCTCCTTGGAGGGTATACCCACGATTATGTGTGGGAGCTTGCACTAGGGTGTAAGTCCGTTAAGTAGGTCGTCAACGTAACTTTTCCACCCTAGCCCAGCCCCTTCTCGTCTCGTTGTTGTGACATTGGATTTCATCACCAACTAGTAACTTCAGAATTAGAAGGTCTTGTTTGCTTGGTGTTGTTTCCTAGATTTTGTTTACTAGTGCGTGTTGTTTGTTTACCAAAGTTGACCATACGATTTTCTTCGTAAGTTTGTCACTCGATTACAATAGCTCCTCCACGTCATTCACGTAGAATGCAAGTTTTATCTCCAGAGCATCTAGAAGGTTCTCAACCCTTGCCTAGAATTTCACCCGAGGGATCTCCTCAGCAAAGTGAAGTCCCAGTCGTCACCACGCCACAAGTGGAACGAACTGACTCTCTAGAACATTTCTGAATTACCAATACTCGAGAGGACTTTCAACTTCACCCTAATTCTGAGCGACCATTTATGTGACTGAATTCTTCCAGAGACTTAGTTGTTGTGTCTTCTGGATCACCTATTGGACCCTTTCTAGGCATTGAAGACCAAGATCCTTTTTGGTCTACGGGCATTTTTCGACAGGACCTTTTTGGTCCAGGCTCACCTGTGATTTCTGAAATCATCTCACCTATGATTTCCGAAATCTCTAGCCCATAGATAGTACTGTTTACCACTGCCTATTATTTTCCTGGTACAGACGCCCCACATTCTGACCATATCTTGAACATCTCTATTGAAATGGCCCATCATACAGATACTACGAGTGTTCACACCGGGTTTACTGCGGTTAGTCTTGCCCCCATCAGCACACCGTGAACGCCCAATGTCACACCAACACTGCCACTAGGATACCGTGTGTTGAATGCTTCCATTCCCACTCCTACACAAACCCCATCCGGTTCTCCTAGTGGTCCCTCTTCTTCTGGGCACTCTCTTCCCGGTTTTATTCCGACACTCCCTCAATTTCCTTTTGGAGGACCTTTCTCGTCCTCCACTAGCAGTCTTAATCCTAGTGGTACTATTCCTTCATTCACACCAACTTACTACATTCCCGTTGGTGGAAAATTTCACCAAGGTGGTATGACTTAACCCCCTCTCAGTGGGAAAATTCCGATTGGAACGCAAATCCTAATTGGAACACAACCCCCAATTGGAACGCTACCCCCAATTGGAACACCACCTTCGATAGGAGGATCGATCCCACCTTATGGACAAAACATACCTCCATCCTTGGCCTAGTATTGGAATCAGTTGATACAACATCCTCCTCAATCGACTGGGGGGCAGCAATTTTTGACTGCATCTGTGATACCCCCTAGTATAGGCCAACCATATCCAGGTATGTTCAATCCCATTTGGGGCTCGAATGCTCAAACTCACGTCCCTGTTCCAGGGTACAATCCCATGAGCTACTATCCTCTTCAACCACCACCGAATCTTCCTAGGTCTTCACATTATATGCATACTACTTATGGTCCTACTGGTTTGCCGACGGGGCTTCCTCCCCAAAGCCACCAGTACCCGCAGGTGAATCGACAGTTACCCTTTTTGGCCACTTTGGATCTTCTGTATTTATCAAGGATTTTAAACGATCCAATTCGTCACTCTACCCAATGGCCTGCTATACCATCCAAGCTACCATCAGACATCCCTAAATTCGATGGAAAAGAGGGAGAGGACATGAACAATCATGTCATGACTTTTCACCTCTGGTGTTCATCCAACTCGTTGA
Source organism: Picea engelmannii (assembly GCA_009831015.1). Classification (NCBI taxonomy): domain Eukaryota; kingdom Viridiplantae; phylum Streptophyta; class Pinopsida; order Pinales; family Pinaceae; genus Picea; species Picea engelmannii. The sequence goes on along the minus strand of ML799434.1, from coordinate 568,367 downwards.
TGGATGATTCTATTCGTTTACGTCTTTTTCAACGAACTCTCACAGGTTCTGTTGCGAAGTGGTATACAAAATTACCACGAGGTTTCTTCGCTAACTTCAACACCCAAGCTATGGCTTTCCTCACACACTACCATTTATTGATTTGCTATGAAATGGGGACCGAGATTTTGAGTTCTTTCAAAAAAAACAAAGCCACTCATATATCCGATCACATTCATGAGTGGCGATGGAGACGACGTCTCATTAAACTCGAACTCCCCGATCAGTTGTTGGCAGAGTGGTTCACAAAATCATTTGTGAACGACATCGGTCGTGACATCGCCATGGGTGTACTAGTCATGGAAGAGCAGGCCATAAGTTGTGCTCAATACCTTGACCTTGTTTACTCACAAATGGGTACCCTTTACGATTTACTACCTGACTTACCTCATCCTTCCACTTCCGCCACTTCAACTACTCCAGCTGCTTCGCATGCAGCCAACGGTGTGATTGGCACTTTCCAGGCCCAACCACATTCCGCCTCAAGCACCAACCCCAAACCTGCTTCTTCTAATGTTCAAAATACTCCGTCTCCTGCCCCTCCCACTGGCAAGACTTCTAAGGTAAATATAGTTCAATCTACCCCAGCCGGTAAAAACAAATCTAAAAAGGGAAGGGGTAAGAATAAGGAGGACAAAAATACTTCTCAAGCAGAGCGAACCAAAACTACACTTGTTGACGATCGAGATAAGTGCAAACCTCGATACCCTTGTCTTATCTGTGGTGATGATCACTACACGAAGGATTTTCCACGATGCGCCGAGGTCACTAAGTTCCTTCAAGGAGCTCCAAAACCACCTGCTCCGGTTGTTTTGTCCCAACCCTTCCCGTCTCAACAACAGGCTCAGTTGGTCATTCATGACCAAACCTCATCTTCTACTACATCCTATGTATTGATGTGTACTGGCGATTTAAAGCAGAGTGACGTTGCACTCACTACTCGAGCCAAATATTATTCTCCCTCTAAAGAGAAGGTTGATGATCTACCTCCTTCCTTGGTGCAACCCTCTCCCGTGACTCCACCTACCAACGGTCCTCTTCATCTCGAATGACCGAGCCTCGACACAGTTCTTCGACCCCCACCAAAGGGTGTCGTTCTAAAATCGGCTTTCAATCCTCATGCTCGTGCTGCCTAGAACTACAACATTGTTGAAGATCTGGCCCAAGCACCTTCTGCGAAGTCATCCCTCGAAGTCCTTCAAAGTTGTCCCACACAACGGAAGGCACCGTTGAAATCTATTGGTGGAATGGACCCGACGGATATGAATTTAATAATTTTTGAATTGGAAGATCACATTCCAAGGTTACCCCCTCAACTTGAATTTTAGATCCAAGTGATTGTCTCTGACAAAAACATTTGTCGAACCGTTATCGACGAGGGTGCCTCGACGTGTGTTATGTCTCTTACTTGTTGGAAAGCCATTGGCTCTCCCTCTTTGAACGAATCCCAGAACACTCTTAAAGCCTTCAACGAATCTAGTTTTAAGCCCTACGGTGTCCTTCTTTCATTGCCCATCACGTTAGAAGGAAAAACGGTCCAAGTCGAAGTGGAAGTCTTTGACGCTCCCCTTGATTACAATCTTTTGCTAGGACGCAGCTGGATCGATTCCATGGATGCAGTTGTGTCGATGCTTTTTCGTGTGGTACGTTTCCCACATCAAGGTAAGGTAGTCACCGTCGACCAATTAACCTTCTTTAACTCCGAAACTCGTACTGGAAACGTATTGTTCATCGCTAAAACCCCACCGGGTTATGAGAACGTCGTGTAGGCCTTCTAAAAGACTCTTCGTTAATGGGTACATTCCCCATTCCACCGCTTGATGTTCCAGGCTCGTTTGTTGCTTCAATCAACATGATCTCCACCTCGATTCATGAACTTCCTGCATCTCACGACCCATGGATAGTACCTGACCCTGGAGATCATCTTCATTATGGCGATGAAATGCCATTAAGTCCGGTCGAATCCGCCTATTAGGCCATTCAATCGACAACCCCTTATACCCCCTCTCTTGGTGATTTATCTCCAGATCCTTTCCGTGTCATTTTTCCCATAGACGAGATGATCATGTCTGTTATGGAGGACACCCCTTGGGACGATGGACATCATCGTTCCATCCTCTTTCTGGAGAAACATACCATTGAGAAATATCAACGGTTCTCAACCCCGTCGACCGTTGTCGTCATCTCAACCATTCCCGAGTCTGCACGCGATGTGTTTTCTGAAGGGAACTTAAGCAATATCTCGCCCACTATTCCCCTTGACATATCCGTCAAACCTGGGATTGTCGAAAATGTCCATATCAGATCTTTGTGTTCCTCTGACGAAATCGTCACCTACACATCTCTTTTCAAAGAGTTTCATGACATCTTCGCTTGGAGCTACAAAGAAATGCCAGGTATCGACCCTGATATTGTGATACATGAGATCAAGACATACCCCAACGCTAAACCCATCCGACAACGCCTTCATCAAGTTCACCCACGTAAAGCGGTTGCTATCAAGCTCGAAGTCGAGAAACTTCTTAAAGCCGGCTTTATTTATCCGGTGGCTCTCACTGACTGGGTTTCCAATCTTGTCCCGATCGACAAGAATCAAGGCACAATTCGTGTATGCGTTGATTATAGGGATATCAACAAAGTTTGTCCTAAAGACAACTTTCCTACCTGTTTCGTCGATCAGATTGTCGACGATTGTGCCGGAAGTGAAATCTTCTCTCTGATGGATGGTCTCTCCGGGTATAATCAAATCGACATTGTTCCCGAGGATCAACATAAGACTGCTTTTATTTGTCCTTGGGGTACTTTTGCCTATCGAAAACTCCCTTTCGATCTCAAGAATGCTGGCGGAACATTTCAACGTGCTATGTCTTATGCTTTCCATGATATCAAGCACATCGTTCAACCATATCTGGACAATTTACCCGCTCACTCAATGCACCGAGTCGATCATCCAACCCACCTACAAGCCATTTTCATCCGCTGTCAGTTTTACCGTATACGTTTGAATCCTCATAAGTGCATTTTCTATGTGGAATCCAGTCGACTTCTAGGTTTTATTGTTTCTCATCAAGGGATCTGGGTGGATCCTTTAAAGGTTGAGGTGATCCTTAATCTCCCTCCTCCTTCTACACTTCGCTAGTTACAAAGTTTGCAAGGGAAAGCAAACTTTCTTCATCGTTTTATCTCAAATTATGCCAAGATAACTCGTGGATTTACGCGGCTACTAAAAAAGGGGTCTGAGTTCGTATGGGATACCATTGCCAACAATGCTTTTGAAGCTTTGAAATTGTCCTAACACGTGCTCCGCTTCTCTTTCCCTCTGATTACAGTCGCGATTATTTCCTCTACCTTGCTGGCTCAGATTACACCATTGATATGGTTCTCGTCCAAGAGGGTGATGCTAACAATGAACATATTATCTAACACCTACCGAAATCAAGTATTTACATGTCGAAAAACTGGCCTTGGTTGTCGTTCAAGCCATCCAACGCTTCCGGCACTATATCCTCTCGCGCAAAACTACAGTGATTTCTAACTACAACCCTATGCAACACATTCTCACATGTCAATTGCTAGGGGGAAATACTCAAAATGGATCGTCATACTCCAAGAGTTTGACTTGGAATTCAAATGTGCCAAGTCCAAGAAGTCCTTAGTCTTTGCTGAGTTGATATGCGACTTTCCCTATTCTGAAACGGAAAATGTAGCAGCTGATTCATTACCCGATGAATCCCTTTTCCTCATCAACACTGATGATATTTGGTATGGTGATATCATCATATATCTCCAAACCCAGAATTTCCAGCCAACTTTGTCTAGTACTGACCGACGTCGAATATGCTATCAAGCCCATCAATATATTATCCTCAGGGATACTCTTTATCGTCGGGGGATTGACTATATTTTTCGACGCTGCCTAAGGTTCGATGAAACCAAGAAAGCTATGAATGACTGCCATTCTGGAGCCTGTGGTTGTCATATGTCTGGGTATGCTATTTCCCAAAAGATCTTACAAGTAGGGTATTTTTGGCCTTCTTTATTTAACGACTGCATAATCGCCGTTCAAAAATGCCATGCTTGCTAGACCTATAATAACAAGATATGGTCACATCCCACTCCTCTTCACCCCGTGGTATCCGTTGGTCCCTTTGAGAAATGGGGCATCGATTTCATGACATGTCACCCTCACTCGGCCGGGGGGCATGGATACATTATTGTAGCCGTAGATTACTTTACGAAATGGGTCGAGGCGATGCCGACATTTGACAACACTGGAAAGACCGCAACATTATTCATTTTTAATCACATCATATCTCATTTTGGTGTTCCCCAAGCTATCGTCACTGATCACGGTAGCCACTTTAGAAACTTCATGATGTCCGAACTTACTGAAAAGTTGGGTCTTTGCCATGAAAAATCAACGTCCTATTACCCACAAGCCAACGACCAAGTCAAAGCAATTAACAAATTTCTCATAACTATGCTCCGACGAATGATAGGGATTCACAAAACAAGTTGGCACACAATGTTTTTTTCGGCATTGTGGGCTTACCGGACATCCGTCAAGTCCGTTACTGAGTTTACACCTTTCCGTTTAGTATATGGTTTGGAAGCCATTCTCCCGATTGAATGCGAGATACCCTCTTTAAAACTAGTTGTTGAACTCCTACCAAACACTTCTGCTGAGGAAGAATGTCTATTGTATCTTATGCGATTAGACGAAACTCGATGCGATACTACCCTAGTCATAGAAGATGAGAAAAAACGTGTCAAGGCCCAATATGACAAACATGTCAAGCCTTGCGTTTTCTCCGAAGGAGATATCATTCTCCTCTATGAACAAGATCGAGATATGCTAGGAGCTAGAAAATTCGAGGCCATGTGGCGAGGTCCTTATATCGTTCGACGAGTTTTGGAAAAAGGATCTTATGAGTTAGTAGATTACGATGGTATCCCTTTGAGTGAACCCAGGAATGTGTTGTACTTGAAGAAGTACTATGCATAAAATCATCCGTGCACAAGTACTTTTATTTTTATTGTATCACACTTATTGTGTGTTACTATAGCTTGCTTTTGTCGTTATCTGGTCTCTGCCCTTATGTGACATTGTGTTTGATTTCCAGATGTCAGAGTCTTCACTACCCTACATTGGCTTTGCTGATGGCACTAGCCGTAGTACTCAGAACCTTGCTTCCGCTGCATGGGCAATTTACGCCCCTACAAACAAACTTGTCTCCTTACAAGGTGTGTGTCTCGGTCGTGCGACCAACAATATTGCAGAGTATAACATTGTTATCGAATTGTTTATTGATGCTATCTCTCTCAGAATCCGTCATTTGGTTGTGTGACTCGATTCTTAGCTTGTAGTACTACAGTTAAGTAATGCCTATACTATTCGAAGTCCTACTTTGTTATGGGTGAATTTACGAATTCGCCTCTTGGAACGTTATTTTGATTATATTGAATATCAACATATTCCTAGATGTCTAAATAAATTAACTGATACATTGGCTAACTATGTATTAAACAGACATTTGGATCATTTATAAATCAATCACATCAATTTTCACACAACACAAGATAAACCGGTAGAAGCCATTTGTATATATAACAATCAAAAGAGTTTTTTACAAAAAAGTTTTGTCCGAAGACCAAAATGTCAAAATCTAAAGCTCATAGCTTCTACAAAGTGACATCATGGATGATGTTCATGGTAACACACGATGTCCCAGGCAACCCTACAGAGCAGTTGACCAATGGACTCTGACACTCCTACTGTATGACGCTGGTAATGTCGTGGAACCTCTCCAAGAGGCTGTTGAAATTAATAAAAACAACTGAGAGGGGGGGGGTGAATCAGTTTTCTTTGAGCTTAAACAATCATAATTCTGTTAAAACATTCTTAAAACTTTCTTCAAGTGATCATCAACATTATAAAACATATGGACAGTAAAAGTAAAAAGCATCAATCACACATAAGGTATACATAGAGACATATTTTCACGAGGAAACCCATAAAGGGAGAAAACCTCTTCTTCTTCGAAATGATAGGCAGTCTTTTAAGTTCTGTACATCATCTTTAATTGAGCACCAAATCAATGTGAGGCCGCTACCTCTGTTTTACAAGTTGCTACTTGTTTGAGAGCACCAACTCTTTGGTTTCTCTAGCACCCACTAGAAGGAAGCACCAACTCCCTAGTTTCTCTAGCACCCACTAGAAGGAATCACCAACTCCCTGTATGTTCCAGTATCAACTGGATGGAAGCACCAACTTCCAGTTACACAGGGTCCAACCTGTATAACAGAGAACACTTTTTCTCCCTTGCACTACCCTGCCACCCTGGTTTCTCTGGCTGCAACCAAATGGAAGCTACAACTTCCTATGTTCAAGCTCCCACTTGAACCTCTGAGGAAAATAGTCCTCCCGAGCACCTCCCAACCTCCCTAATATATGAAAGAATGAATACACAAACAACTATACAGATAAATCAGTTCTTACTGATCTTTCTTTTTTCTGTAAATCTGGTCTTCTACTAACTGTTCTGCAATTATTTTCTTCCTCTGTCTGTTCAGAAGGTCTTCTCTGCATCAACTTTTTCTGTCATTCTGCTCTTTTTCAACTTCTCTTCATCATCTTTTACTCTTCTCCGTGTTTCATCTTGCACTGTGCATATTCTCCATCTCACACTGCACATTCTATCATTTTTCCTTTCTTACAGATTCATTCATTTTTCATACAGAACAACCAACCTCACGCTGTCTGTCTCATTTTATTTTATGCGCACATCCACGACGGTTGCACTTCGCATTTCCTTCGGCAAAAGAAAGACAACTGTCCAAGCAACTGAAATGCCAACTGATTGGCAATCATGAGTCTGTTTCTCTAACAGATTCGTAACTGAGGAGTTAACTATGAGAGAGAATAGTAACCCTCCGATCTTTGTTCAAATTCACATGCACCATTTGATTGGCTTCATGAGATCTTGCATTCATTTCCTTTAAATCGGGTTTCGGCATTTCAACAATCCTGTGCTGAGTGTCTCGACACTTCATTTCCCGATATTCAAAGTTCCGATACAGAAATTTTCTGCACTAGCTCCTTCCCCAATATGACTATGGTCATAACCAAGCGCCTATGCAAAAAAAACTTTTCGTGAATTCGCATTTCGTGGATCTGGAGATGATGCATCTCGACTTTCCAAGTCGTGATCTCCGAAACCCCGAAATGGAGCTTATCTGGACTGACTCCTTCCCTTCTCATGACCATGGGTTGTGACCACAGCCTTATGCATAAGGCGCTTTCGCGATTTTGCATTTCATGAGTTTGGAGATGAGACATCTCGACTCTCCAAGTCACGATCCCCGATACCCCGAAATGGCATGGGATCAATGGTCCTGATCAGAACTTGATTCAATGGCTGCGATTGAATGACAATTTTTCATATCGCGAAATTGTCATTCTTGTTGCATTGTTTACTTGCCACTCCATGTTGTGATCCCCGAAACTCCGACACAGACTGGAATCAATGGTCCAGATAAAAGCTTGATCTGACGGCTCAGATTACATCGTGATTTCACATATCGCGAAATCGAGATTCTTGTGGTGAATGTTCTTTGACAACTTCAACACTCAATCCTCGAAACTCCGACATGGGCTGGAATCAACGGTCCAGATTTGATTTTGATTCAACGACTGCGATTTAAGTCGTGATTTTGCATATCGCAAAATCGGGATTCCTATTGCATTGTTTCTTTTATATCTCCAACTCTCGATCCCTGAAACTCCGACAGGGAGTCGGATCAACGGTCCACATAACCCCCTAAGATGGACGGTCCTCTTGCTTTCAGGATTTGTGAGCCCTCTACTCCTTTCACTTTTAAAGATCGTGCAGGTTTTCCTCGATCCAACGGTGGTCGGACCATGCACTCAGATCTAACGCCTGAGATATATCCTCCTCTTCAGCATGTGCTATTCTTGTCTTTATTCAGATCTGATGGCCCTCATGCTGTCGGGAATTTTGGATGGGATCCAACGATCATAAATGCTTCTCGGGCCTTCGATCATTTTGTCAATGTTGCGTTTCCTTCGATCATTCGATCTTCCTGGACTTATCTTCTATTTTCCTGTTGATCATCATTGCTGTACTCAAGCCATCATCACTATTGTACTTGCCATCAATGACAAGCATTCACTGTCTGTTAAATATTTTCCATTCGCTGTCTGTTAAATATTTGCCAATAGAGGCATGTCTGGAATATCTGCTGTCAAACCCTCTAGGTTTTGTTCCACTGCTTGATAATCCTCGGTGTCCCATTGTGGCACTGGAGCTACCTCTCCTTTTCATTGAATAGGAGAAGTACCAGGAGGTTGGTAAGGTCCCACATCTGTGTCATCAAAAATGAATTTTGTATTTAGTCTTTGGACGAACATATAAAAAACATTTTCATGTGATAAAATTCATAAAAACATTTTCATGTGATAAAATTCATAAAAACATTTAAAAAGAAAAATGTGTACTTCTTACCAAGTTCCCCCCACTGAGCACCCTCAGGCAGGACTAAGTCTGGATCTCCTCGGAAATCCAACCCGACATAAGCATAATCGTCGACCATCAACATTTGTGGTCTCAACCAGTCGAAGAAGGTATCATCATACTTGATAATTGGTCCAACTACGTGCCATGCCATGAGATGACACCATATCAACATTCTTGGATCTGTGGGAGCCAGTAAATCCCACTCAACCTGCAGCCTCAGTAAGGGAACCCTATCGGGAAAGAAGGACACTAATAAAGACCCGTACTTGAATTGCTTCAGGTTGCCTCGTCTGCATTTGGTCAACTTCCTTTTCATGCTATGAAGCACAACATCTGCCCAGTTAAAAACCCAAGGCTCAGTACACTCTATGGCATACTGAAAGTAACTCTGGAGTGCCATGTGAGGAGCAGAGCTCCCAGCCATACGAGCAATGGTGAAAAAAATAGTGCAGAGGGTCAAATCCCGCACTCCCCAAATAGCTACTTTCCCTTTCTTCCTCTCTACCTCTGGAACACAGTGTAAGCGACAGTACTCACTCATGGGCAACCCACCACCTCTAATACCAGTCAGGCTCACGTGGTACCCACACCGTGACAGTCCTATCAAGAAGTAAATGTCCTCGATATCCAAGGACAATGTGTGGACCCCTACATGAAATACATGCTGATCGGGATTCCACATATGCACAAGGTACTCCAATAACCTGATTTGGGCCCTCATGCCCGGGATACGAAAGTACTTCACAAGACCACAGTTTCGCAAAGCGGCAAAAGTGGGTGGATGATTTCTGGCAATGAAATTATCTTCTTCATGCTCCCTTTCGTGCCATTCCAAAACCATTGTGATGGCCAAATACCTACATAAGAAGCACAAGAAGAAGATTAATAACTCTATTCACAAATTGGTATCTTTTCATTGAGAAAATTTTTAAAAAACTTTTACTCTTCGCAGTTCTCGCAGATGCCCTTTAGGCACAGTGTGAGGTTCTCACAAGCGCCTTTGGGCTCACCTGCGAGAATGGCTGAGCGCAATAATAGCCCCCAAAACCAACTCAAATATGTGTTTTTGCCAATGAAAATGAAAATTTAAACCATGAAAAAGTAGAGGACAAAGAGCCTACCTCACTGTCGCTGATGGCTCGTCGAATGGATGCTCATAACTCCCGCAATCTGACGCCAAATTTCGAGGGTAAAAGAGGGGTTTTGGGGCTCAAATAGTGGTAAAGTTGAAATGATATGGTAAAAAGAGTTTGTACTTCTTTATATTTACTTTTACCATGTTATTGAATTTTTATAATTATTTATTTATTAAAAACCTAATCCCTAATGCCTTTTTGAGTGTAACTTTTGCAGGCGTAATGACTTTGATGTTCATATACAGGGATGTAGACATATTTTTTCTTATTCATCACATGTTTTGATTGTTTTTCATGGTTTTTGCACAAAACCTCGAGCTTGGTCTTTGTCTGTTCTCACGCTCGAACATACATGAGAACATGATCGAGCATACTTTTATCACTTTTTCAGGCTCAACAAGGTTATACGAAAAAGGAACCCCCCTGGAGTCCTCTTTAAGCTATTTTCAGACTCTCTAAACATGAAAATATAGCCGAGCGACCTTGCTATTTTCACGCTCGATAAAGTATTTGAAGAAAGCGTCTGGTGGGCGATAATTTATTTCTTTTTCGGTCTCATCAAACTATTTTACGAAAAGGGAACTGAGAGAGTTCTCTTTTAAGTGTTTTTCCAGACTCTATAATCATGAAAAACCTTCGAGTTTTCTATCTTTGGACTCGTTAAACAAACATCGACAGACTCATCATGGGAACGAACCACTCCTTCCTAGGGTTCGTTTAAAATACTCCAAAGGACTTATCCGAAGGATAAGATTATATCAACAAGCATATGTTATCCTCCTCAAACTTGCATAAAAATAAAGAGGTACTCGCCAAAAATGGTGGGGGAAAATTTGGGAAAGGGATATGTTCTCATCTTCATATTGATTGGTAGTAAGTGTCGCTCTTGAACATGACACCCCCTATTCATTATATTTGAAGCCGGTTTGGAAAATCCATTTGTCTCTCATTCAATTTGCTACAAGGTCACACCCTGTGTCGTCTCTGAGTCAATGCTGCCAAATCATTGGTCATGTCATTCATATGTTCAAGAGAAGTTCGTCTGAAACCTCTATTGAGTTAGCCATCTGCAGTTGTCCATTCTCTTCATGTCGGCCTTCCCTGTGTCTAGTCCAACTTACATCATACTCTGTTTCACCTTCAAAATATGTTACTCATTTCGTGTCATTGATGGGGGATACATCAAGGCCCTCCTGTGGAGATTTTTGATCCGTCGACTTCAGCTCATTATCCGGAAACAAGACTTCAAAATTCTTTGGTACCTTGGAACTTGCATGCCTCAATGGCAGGTTTCCTCTCTTTTGACAGTGGGTTTACATCATTGACCCCTAATAAAAAAATTTCTTCAAATGTTTGACTTCAACTCATTCATTCACACTCGATGGATTGTACTAGAGTACCGTGGGAGTCATTGACATTAATGGTGATTTCCCTCGCACGTGTTAACGGTTTCATCAATGACCGCTAATCAAGTGGTTTCTACCATGTTCGACTTCAACACATGTAATCACATGGTTAGATTCGTACTTTTGGGCGACGAGATTGAAGACCCTAGATATCATCTCTTGGTCCAGGTTGTGATGGAATATGTATAATTTGTGAAACATAGATCCACTTTGTATGTCTTGTGGCTATGTCGTCTCAATTTGAATTTTTTTGCATAGATCCATAGTGTGTTCTTGGTGGCTATGCTATATTTTGACGACATGGATCTGCAGTGTATGATTGGTGGCCATGACCTATGTCTATAATGTCATCCGTATGTGATCTAAGTATGGTAATTCCTACCTCAAAATTAATATATATGATATTCTGCAGATGCTTGGTTGTTCACAAGTTTCCGATTAGGTGTGGTCTTGTTTTTCGACACACACATGCAGTTTACAAAGTTTTTCGGCTGTCACTGGTTCCGGCCTCATACTTTGGGGGGCATTTTGTTACCCATGATGTTGGTCAATCTTGATGGTGTATTGATGATGGTGTACTCAGGCTCCTCATAAGAACTTTCTCCTGAGAAAAGTGACATTCATCTCTTCCCAGAAAACTTACTTTTGAAGAGAGTTCACAGGTTGCTAATATCCTAGGGTGCGAGAATGACCCATTCTCGCAGGCTGCCTAAAGCTAGGGTGTGAACTTATCGCACTGTGCTACATAGCTAGGGTGAAAACTTGTTCTAAATCTTGGAAAAGATGAAGTCTCGATGGTTCTAGAAGGGAATCTTCTAGAAGAATGGGTTGGCATTCAAATGGTTATCCTTTTACTAGTTTCCCTGATATTATGGGATCATTATTATCCAAGTAACCATCTCATTCTCTCCTATATATTGATGGAATTCTCATGGAAAAGGTTAAGAAAGATTCATTGGAGAATTGCTGAAAGAATTGTGTGAAGGACTTAGCTTGAACAAGAGCTTGGAGACTTTAGCAAGTCTATCAAGAGGATTTGATCTTCTTCATAAAAGGATCAAGCAAGTGTGTGTGTTGGAGCCAAGAGCCACTGAAAGGAATATTGTGACATCAAGGCGATTAGGTTGTATCTTCTACTTTCGATTAATATGATACAGTGACATGTCCTTTTCCCATAAAGTCATTCTCACTTTATTGTGTAATTCCTTGATCATACACATAAGTTGACAGTTGAATATATTTTTCTATCTTCACTTTGGTTTGTTTGTGTTGTCTTGGTCTTGACCTCACGAGAGCACCAGAGCGAAGTGGGATCAACAGAGACCTTAGGAAGCGATACAAAGGTATGTTACTTGTTCCCTCCCTACTAGCTAATTCAATGGTCATAACTTAGGGAAAGAGTCATGTCCTGTCCTGTTTTGTTCTAGATCCGGGTGGATCTAGGGAGATCTGTTACTGTCCGTACCTACCGATTAGTCTGATAACAATGAGCCAATATTAGGGCTTAATAGTTTAAAATTTATACTTGACCAACATGCCACAAAAAAGGGAACTTATACACCAAATAATCCTTGAGACAATCCTACTTGGACTCTTGATGAAGGTGAAGAAATGTGTAGGGACATAAATGATTTACAAAATAATACAATAAAAAAATATGAACTACAAGGGATGATGGATTCAACTGAAGTTAAGTTGGAGGCAATAATGGATACTAAGATATATGGTTTAAAAAGGGAGGTCATGAAAGGATTGAAAATTTGCCTAATAGAGAGGCCACCTAAAAGTGAAAATGTATCCCATGAAATTCATCATGAGATCACAAGGAAGATGAATCAAGAATGGAGAAACTCCAACTTTGGGTTGAATACCAACCACTTTCCTAAGATCGATATGAGGAAGTTTGATGGCAAGGATCTAGTCACATGGATACTTCAGATGGAGAAGTTCTTTGATCTAGATGATGTGACACATGCACAAAGGTACCAATTTATTCTTTATATTTATAATCCAATCAATTTGTGTGGTATTGATGGCTTTGTTCTCGCAAATCACTTGTCACTTGGAAAATTTTCATGGAATTGGTGTTGAAGGAATAAAGGTGCATCAGGAGAAGATCCAAACAATCCTAGATTTTCCCACCCTCAAATCACTCACTGATATCTGAGGATTCTTTGAGATATTCAACTATTACAGGAACTTTGTGAAATTATTCTCACAATTAGCTACACCATTGACAGACCTCACCAAGAAGGGGGCACTCTGATGGTCATAGGACACATAGGTATCATTCGACATAATGAAGAGGATGATGAGCACTTTCTGAGTATTAGCACTCCCATATTTCATGCAACCATTTGTCCTATAGTGTGACACATCTACTGAGGGGATAGTAGAAGTATTGATGCATAACCGACACCTGATAGCTTTCAAGAGTAGAAATTTGAGAGAGCTAGAGAAGATCTATCTGATCTATGATAAGGAGATGTTGGAAATCATGCATGGATTGGCCAAGTTCAGACAATACTTGGTAGGAGGATGATTTGTGTTTAGGAATAGCCACAATAACTTGAGATATTTCTTGGAGCAGAAGGATCTAAATGAGAGTCAACATAAATGGGTGAGTACGGTGCATGCATATGATTTTCAAATTGAGTATGTAAAGGGAAATAAGAACATAGTTTTTGATGTCTTATCTAGGAGACCTACAACCTTCTCCATGACAGAGATCTCAATAGATTGGAAGTCCATTATGTTGGTGGAATAATCCAAGAATACCTCCGCCTATGAGATGATAGAGGGAATTATTTAGGATGAAAATTACATGGTAGTGGATGACATCATTTACTACAAAGACATGATATATCTTGTCCCTGTGTCCAAAATCAAGGACAATATTTTGATGGCAGCACATGACACACCACTAGTAGATGTCTTCTGAAAGAGTGCCTGACCTGCCTACAAAACAAGTCATAATTTACACATCTTGTGGGACTACTCCAACTATTTTCGATTCCAGAGAAAAAGTGGGATAAAATTCCATGGACTTCATTACAGGTTTTCCAAAGGTGCAATGGTAGGGACTATATCTATGTGGTAGTGGATAGATTGACTAAATATGTGCACATCTTCACCATTCCTTGAAAGTATAATTCATCTTAGGTAGCATATATATTCTTCATGGAGGTATTCATACTACATGGTCTTCCGTGGAACATAGTCAGTGACCGAGATAGCGGGTTTCTTAGTGAATTTTGGCAGTAGTTGTTCATGTTATCCAGGATATATTTGAAACCTAGTACTAGTTGCCACCCCCAGACAGATGGGTAGACTGAGATAGTAAACAAATGGATTGAGGGGTACATGAGGAACTATGTGTCAATGAAGAAACAACCATGGATAAAATGGTTGCATCTCAGTGAGAATTGTTATAATACCACTCATCACATTTCCATCGGGATGAGCCCATTAGGTAATTGTATGGCTATGAGGCCCCATCCTTTGTGGACTTTGATTTTGGAGAGAGAATATCTCCCAAGGCCAAAGATTGGTTACAGGAAAGCCAAGACATATTGAGATTCCTAAAGGAGAATTTTCAGGCCACTTAGAATCAACATAAGATGTATACATATAGGCATAGGGTGGAATGCAACTTTGAGGTTGGGGACCTATTATTTACCAGGTTTCATCCTTACAGACAATTGTCACTAAAGAAGAGTGGTGCGGAGAAGTTGAATAATTGATTTATGGTCCCTATAGATTTATCAGGAGATTTGGGGAGGTAGCATACAATATGGAGGTACTAGAGGATAGCAGGATCCATAACAACTTCCATGTATCCTACCTTGAAGGCATTGGGACAGTAGGTTTCCGCTTCAGAATACCTTCCTCCACTATATGAGGAAGGGTAGTTGGTTCTATCTCCAAAGAGGATCGTTGATTTTAGGGAATGAAGGTTGATAAGAAGAGTCATTCAAGAGTACGTGGTAATATGGAGAGGATTTCCTGTAGAGGATGCTACTTGGGAAGGAAAATATATCTTATAGCACCATGATCTAGAATTGATTAAGGATAAGAAATCCTGGGAAGGGGGGACTGTAATGTCCCCTTCCAATTGATCATGATGGAGGATGACTTAACACAATATACCACTCCCATAGGCTATAGTCAACAAGCACAAGGGAGTCAAGGAGGTTATTTGGTATCACTAGAATGAAAAATCCTAAAGTGACATTAAATAAAAATAAATAATTATATTTAAATGAAATTGGAGGGAAAATAAAATGAGGGTTTGATTTGGTAAAAAAGGGGAAATATCTAGTAGGCCCGAAGAAAGGATAAATAGAGGGGTAACCCTTCTCTTTGGAATTATGATTTGATCTCTCATTTTGTAGTGCTCTTGGAGCCATTGTTTCCTTAGGGTTTAGAAAAACCCTTCCACTACTACAATTTTGTTTTGGTAGTGAAATATCCACCCTAGCTAGACAAGAGGGGAATCCACCTAAAATTTCCATTGGAGGTTCAGTTTGGGTTCATAGTCAATTGGAGGGTTACGTAGGGAGTTCACAAATTTTGCAAGTGTCATAAGGGTTCTGGTAAAATCGTGGTTGAGGGCATCTCGGTGGGTTGAGTACATGATGTCCTGTGAGGCCCTGCTAGATGTCTAACAATTTTCCCATGAGTACCTCTATGATCAAGGTTTCAACACTCCATCTTGGATCACGTTCATGAGGGTTACAGGAGGGATTGGAGGGTCGCTTGTAGAGTAGACATTATTGGATAATATCATTATAGGTATTGGAGAGCCTTGGAGCAATGGATGTTGGATCATTTTTTCATTGATTCCAAAGGCTTAATTAATTGATGTCAAGTGATTGATTGATTTCAAGTGATTAGTTGATGTCAAAGGATTGATGTCAAGTGATTGATTGATGCCAAAGGATTGATTGATTGATGATTGATGTCAAATGTAATATCTATTGTCCTTGATGAGAATGGATATATGTGAAGTGGAATCATAGTCATATGATGTCATTTATATGATGCATAGATGAAGATGGATCAATGAGTTTTCATTGATACATGATGAAAAGATGAAGATGGATCGATGTGGTTTCTTTGATATATGATGCATAGTTGGTTTGATGTAAAGATGACTCATTATTGTCTTATCATGGTTTATGAGGAGTAAAAATGGATGAAATCCAAAGTGGCCCCTTATGGTGAAAGCCCTCACAGGAAGACACTTTACGATTGATTTATCCTTAAAGTATGGTTGGAGAACCCATGCTTGTTTGTGGAATAATGAGATGAATATCAATGAATTTGTTAGTGAAACTATCCTAGATGGATAGTGCTTGTCATGCCATTTCCGGTGGCATGTGGAATGCCACATAACTCCTCATGGTTTGAGAGTTATGGCCTTACGAAGTTGGAGGACCCTCATATGTAGGCCTGAAGCACCAAAAGGTCAAAGAAGTCAAAGAGCTTGCAAAGAAGAAATTATTATTTAAATGGTAACGAAAAGTGACAAAATCAAGGAGGATTATTTAAATAATAAAGTGAAGTGACAAATTCAAAGAAGAGTATAATGTGAGGTGATAAAGTCAAGGAAGAATATTTAAATGATAAAGAAATGGAAAAATTTCTAATTATGGAAAATGGTTAACCCTAAAAATGAGGAAAATAGGTTAAGTGACCTAGAAATGGGTTAAGTGACCTAGAAGTGACCTAGAAGATAGGTACTTGGAGAGTATAAATAAGAGGAAAGGGTATCTTTTGAAAAGTATCCCTTGTGTATCTCTTGAGCATGTGTTGAAGATATATTATGAGATAGAGGAGATCTGGAGGATCTTATAGATGCATCAAAGTTTTGGCAAGTAGTGAGACAGGGCACATACATATGCAGGTTGAATGAGGACAGGGCACATACAGTGGATGAAGTCATGAAGAATTGTGTGTGAGATGGTGCCAGACTCTTGAAGACTAAAGCAAGTTCCATATCTACATTCTATGGGCTCAGATCTGCCATAGAAACTTTGGTATGGTTACATTGTTTTCTTGATGGATATTGTTGCTTATTATGTAGTGAATTCTTAAGGAATTCTTGGTATGGTTGTTGTGATGTGGTTTGGGTTGGTTGATAGAGTGAGCAACACTCTTATGATTCTGTACTTATATGACTGCCATAATATGTTGATTTCTTATACATGATTGAGTAGCATTCATATTGTATGGTTGAGGAGAATGAGTAAGTTGTTGGAGAGCTTGGATGTTTTGTGATTGGTTATGGGTCAAAATGGACAGTGAAAGAAAAAAGAGAATGTGATTGAAGGTTGCAAAGGATCTGAGTTCATCTTGAAGAGAAAACCCTAAGTACTCAGATGTGATACGCAGGATGTAGTATAGACTGGCCGTGTACATACAGAGGTTGTACTACTAGTAGGGTGCGTACATACACGTGTTGCACTACCGATAGGTTGCGTACCTGTTGACAGATTGATATATGTTGAGGATTGTTGCTTCATCTCAATTGGTGTTGAGGGTGTAAGTTGAGTCTTTCATTATAGAGATGGTGCTCTTGTAGAGTTGCACTCTATTCAGTTGTTGCTGATAACCCAAGGATTGTAGTCTGTAATAAAAAGAAAATTGTACATACATATTTTGTTCCTTGTGGTGATGATTTGTTCATGATATGTTGCTGATATATGTTGTTGATTTATGTTCACATTTAACTTGTTATAAATGAAAATAATAAGAAATGAGTAAATGGTGATTGCTAACTAATGAGTTTTGTGTCCCTACACTATTCACCGCCCCCCTCTCAGTGTAATCAGTGTGTCCAACAATTGGTATCAGATCAGGCCTTCACTATAAGCCTTAACAAGCTTGGAGGAGATCTATGGACACACAAATGGATGATGAAGTTCCAATCCTTTATGAGGAAAAATATTCTACCTGGAGAATAAAAATGAGAGTGCATTTGAAGGAAATGGAAGAGGGTATTTGGAAGGCAACCATTGCTGGATTAGTTTCCTTGAAGAACAAGTCAAAGTTTGCAGCTCAAAGGGAAGGAAAGAAGAATCATCCTTTGGCTCTCAAGACCATTCTTAGTGGACTCTCAAGCCCTATCAAAGAGAGCATAGGACAATTCTCTCCCGCCAAGGATCTATGGCTAAAGCTAGATGAGACATATCAAAGAAAGAAGGAAAATATTGAAGACCACTCCATGAAGATCATAAAAGGTAAAGAATCTCCAAAAACTCTTGATTACATTATTTATAAATGTGATGATGTTGACAAAAAGGAAGATCTTGAAGACATTTCAAATGAAGGAAAAGAATCATGTGACGATGTTGGAAAAAAGGATGATCTTGAAGATATTTCAAATGAAGGTAAAGAATCCTCAAAGACCCTTGATTTCAATAATTCAAATTGTGATGATATTGAATATTTCTCTACAAGTGAAGAAGAAAATCTATAAATAATTTGTGTATAATTTGATGGTAGTTATCCCATGGAAAGAATAGAAGAATAACTATCATAACTTTAAAAGAAAGTTGAAGAGGGTCAATATGAATACATCAATGACCATTATTATATAGACTATAGCTGTATTTCGGATAACACTAAAAGGTTTCTTAAGAAGAGTCAAAGGTACATCTTCAAGTTAAAGGAAATGCTCAAAGAAAAAGAATATAACAATAAGACTCAATTAGAAGAAAAGGAAGAAGAGATCACGAGACTAAAGAATGAAAAAGAAGATAAGAAGGTAGATGATGATATTAGAAAAAGTATTGAAATTATTGTCCATCTCAAGACCCAAATTGAAGAAGCCAAAATGGTAGAGGAACTATTGAAGAATCAAGTAAATGAAAAGGATGAGTCATGTCATAAGTTATAAGTTGAAGTTGTTGATATTAGAAAAAAAGTAGAGAAGTCAAACAAATTCTTGAATAGCTTAACAATATTGAATGAGATCTTGTAAAGTCAAAGATCACCAAATGATAAATCAAGTCTTGGATACAAGAGAGAAGCTACACACGCTGAAGCAAGCACCTCAAAGAAGCATGAGGTAAGTCCCTCATTCTCAAAGGATGAAGACAATGTTGAAAATCAACCATCTACACAAGGCAAAGAAAATTTCAAAAGAACAAATCAAGGAAGACATCAAGAAGCCATCTTTACACGTCAAAGAAGATGGATACCAAAGAAAAGGTATGAATGTGTTTTTCATGGCCAATGTTATTCATGTAATGAATATGGTCACAAAGCTTTGGAATGCAGATCTTATGCAAGGAGAGACAATGGAAGATTTCATAACACCATAAGGTGTTGGGGATGTGATCAAGTAGGACACATTGTTGTTCACTGTCACAACATGAGATGCTACAGCGGCAGTGGATTTGGCCACAGATCCCAGGATTGTTGGAACACAAGAAGAAAGTCCATGATGAGGACTTCATATAGCATGACTAGAAGAAGGAATGAAGTAAGGAAGGGAGACATATTTGAAAATATGGAAGCTCAGAGCTCAATTTATGAGAAGCAGGGACACCTTCAGAAGTGGGTGAAGAAGACTGAAAAACCAGAGCAAAATGGAAGCCTTGAGGGAAGCTCAAGTGTCTCATCCAATGAAGCATACGCGGGTGACAATGGTAACAGTCACGTACATATGTAGGTTGACCTTGAATAGGTCATGTACATACGTGAGTTTTCTGTGTAGCAGGCCGCATATATGCAGTAAAACCTAGGGAAAAGGGCTATGCACATGGGTTTCATCTTGATGTGATGGTATAACTCTATGTTGCAGGGTCTGACATAGTTTGTTGCAGGTTATGACATTGTTTGTTGTCAGTTTTCATGATTACATATTGGATTATGTAATGTGATGATATAAAATGAAAGGCTATCTTGGATGCATAACACTAACCTATGAGTATGGATTGAGGCATTATTTTGTTGAAGAACATTGCTGGTTATGATAGTGAAGTTATGGCACCTTGGTTATGTGATATATCTTGATGATGCTAGCTAGATATGTCATTGATCTATTGAAGCACACTACTAGTATATGTATTGTTGGATGCTTAGTATTTGCTGTGGTGAATGGAGGATTGAGGGTAGATCCATTTTTGATGCATGATTGATACACTTCTATTACATTGTTAGAGGCACCTACTAGTAGTTGATTGGCACATGTTTTGTGGTGAACTTGGCATACATGCATGAGGATTCATTTTGTTGTGGTATTGAAGCATGGTTGGAATACTTTCTTGGTACAATTAGTGACACATGTTGTTGTACATGTTTGGTACACTCACAGATGGTATATGTTTGGATGATGATTACTTGGCTAAAAGTACATCAATGGCGTTACTTGATTAGCATATAATTTGATACATGAGATACATGATTATGATACTTAGTTCATGGTGGAAACATATCATGAAGTGATATGACATATGGTTGGCATATTGGTAGATGCACATGGTTGGAATATTGGTAGATGCACATGGTTGGCATGTTGGTAGAGGCATATGATTGGTACACCATTGGAACATGTTTTTAGCATATGGTTGATACATTCCATTGATGATGGCACATTGTATGGTGTTGATGTACATGCTTGATGTACATGGGTGTTGTGCATGGTGGGCACACAATTTAGTACATGATGTACTTGGTTGATGTTTTATTCATAATTCTCCCATTGATGTATCTTTTGTTTCATGGTATGGCATGAGTTTTGATGCATGGACAGGTCCAAGGATCCTCATAGAAAGAGTGATTGTTCTATGATCCATTTGAGCAGTGACATTTGCAGCAGAAGCATATTGTAGTGGTAGCATATTTTTCATATTGCACAGAAGATAGGGGGAGACATACCCATAGGGGGAGTCATTCTTCTTCCCATGATTCCAGGAGGAGATATTCATCAGATGCATACTTGGTAAAATAGCTCTATATTTGAAGAAAACAGAAAAGAGGCATAGTACCAAGGGGAGCAATGATCACAAGGGAGAATAAGCGATATATCTTCAAAATTACATCAGAGTGATACCCCTTGTTCAAAAGGGAAGAAATTATTCAGAGGAAGATCAAAGGAATTCAGGCAGGGGGAGAATCTCCAAGGGGATAATGACCCTTTTCCATTGATATCAAAGGGGGAGAGATAGTCACATTGATGTGATTAATGAATATTGATGTAAGGCATTCCTTGTCTACATGTTGACATCAATGATTGGTTTTGACATCAATGTTGTTATTTCCATCAATGACAAAGGGGGATATTGTTGGATCATGTTGCCATTGATGCCAAACATTTAATTAATTGATGTCAAGTGATTGATTGATTTCAAGTAATTAATTGATGTCAAAGTATTGATGTCAAGTGATTGATTGATTCCAAAGGATTGATTGATTGATGATTGATATCAAATGTAATATGTATTGTCCTTGATGAGAATGGATAGATGTCAAGTGGAATCATATTCATATGATGCATAGATGAATATGGATCAATGATTTTTCATTGATACATGATGTAAATATGAAGATGGATCGATGTGGTTTCTTTGATATATGATGCATAGTTGGTTTGATGTAAAGATGACTCATTATTATCTTATCATGGTTGATAAGGAGTACAAATGGATGAAATCCAAAGTGGCACCATTATGGTGAAATCCATCATGGGAAGATGCTTTACGGTTGAGTTATCCTTAAAGTATGGTTGGAGAACCCATGCTTGTTTGTGGGATAATGAGATGAAAATCAATGAATTTGTTAGTGAAACTATCCTAGATGAATAGTTCTTGTCATGCCATTTCCGGTTCTATGCGGAATGTCACATAACTCCTCATGGTTTGAGAGTTATGTCCTTACGAAGTTGGAGGACCCTCATATATAGGCTTGAATCCCCAAAAGGTCAAAGAAGTCAAAGATCTTGGAAAGAAGAAATTATTATTTAAATGGTAAAGAAAAGTGACAAAATCAAGGAGGATTATTTAAATAATAAAGTGAAGTGACAAAATCAAAGAAGAGTATAATGTGAGGTGACAAAGTCAAGGAGGAATATTTAATGATAAAGAAATGAAGAAATTTCTAATTATGGAAAATGGTTAACCCTAAAAATGAGGAAAATAGGTTAAGTGACCTAGAAATGGGTTAAGTGACCTAGAAGTGACCTAGAAGATAGTGAATTGGAGAGTATAAATAAGAGGCAAGGGTCTCTTGTGAAAAGTATCCCTTGTGGATCTATTGAGCATGTGTTTAAGATCTATTCCGAGAGAGGAGAGATCTGGAGGATCTTATGGACTCATCAAAGTTTCGGCAAGTCCGAGATCATGATGGAAAAAGTCTCGAAAGTTCAGAAACCCTAGTTTTTGAGGTATACGCGGGTTGTAGTGAGACATGGCGTGTACATACGCGGGCTGAATGAGGACATGGCATGTAAAGTGGATGATGTCATGAAGACTTGTGTGTGAGATGGTGCCAGACTCTTGAAGGCTGAAGTAGGTTCCAGATCTGCATTCTATGGGCTCAGATCTGCCATAGAAACTTTGGTATGGTTACATTGTTGTCTTGATGGATACTCTTGCTTGTTATGTAGTGAATGCTTATGGAATTCTTGGTATGGTTGTTGTGATGTGGCTTGTGTTGGTTGATATAGTGAGAAACACTATTATGATTCAATACTGATATGATTGCCATAATATGTTGATTTCTTATACATGATTGAGTAGCATTCATATTGTATGGTTGAGGAGCATGAGTACGTTGTTGGAGATATTAGATGTGTTATGATTGATTATGGTTCAAAATGGATAGTGAAAGACAAAAGAGAATGTGATTGAAGGTTGCAGAGGATATGAGTTCATATTGAAGAGAAAACCCTAAGTACTCAGATGTGATACGCAGGATGTAGTACAGACTGGCTACGTACATACACGAGTTGTACTATTGGTAGGGCACGTACATACATGTGATGCACTACCGACAGGTCATGTAACTATTGACAGATTGATATCTATTCAGGATTGTTGCCTCATCTCAGTTGTTGTTGAGGGTGTAAGCTGAGTCTTGCATTATAGAGCAGGTGCTCTTGTAGAATTGTACTCTATTGAGTTGTTGTTGATAACCCAAGGATTGTAGTCCGTAATAAAAAGAAAATTATGCATGCATCTTGTGTTCCTTGTGGTGATGATTTGTTGATGATATGTTGCTGATATATGTTGTCAATGTATGTTCACATTTAACTGCTTATAAATGACAACAATAAGAAATGAGTAAATGGTGATTGCTAACTAATGATTTTTGTGTAAGAGGGAAGTTTTGGGAAAAAGATCCCTACACTGTTCACCCCCCCCCTCTCAGTGTAGTCGGTGTGTCCAACAATGGACACCATTGATTGGAATCATTGTAGGTTTCTTTGTATTGTTTCTGTTAGTATATTTTGAAGTTGTTGGGAGGCCATTAGACCTAAATGTTTAGGACTATTGTGTAGCTATTATTACAACAATTAGATATCTTTGTATTGATGGGATTTTGGTGGTTTCCACATCATAATAATATTCCATGGTTATTTGCTCTATTTTCTTTGTAATGGATGCATTCAATATATTTGAAAATATTCATATATGAGCAAACTGTTTGTAATAAGTTAATAATAACCTTAATGCAAAGTATTTGACACATTTACACAAGGAGAAATATCAATTTTTGGATAATAAGCATAATGTTTCCACCTAGCCTAGTTGGGGACATTACAGCTCCCTTAAGCAACATACATTTTATCATGGGGATGTGCCTGGACAAACTTTTGAAGCATGGGTGGCCTTTATAAGAAAACAAAGAAGAGAAAATGAAGTAGCTTCCTGAGGCCAATCAAAAAGTTATCCTATAGAAGAAGATTTGAACAACCAGAAAGGAAATCCTAACAACCAAGTAAGAGGTCAAAACAATCAAAGGAATTTGAATCCTTGAATGCTCATATGGGAAAATAAGACAAAGTGGTAGGGGAAACCAATAGGAAAGGATGTGAAATGAACATTTATCCAAGTGTATCAAGTTGTTGGTACAAGGGCAGACCCAGGGTTCAATGCTACAAGAATGCACCAACAAAACCCCAACTACCAGCCCTTTCAGCAACACCTGCAAAGCATATGAAGTATCACTCGAGGTAGAGGCAGGGGTGGTCGCAAGACTCAGGCATCTGCAACCTTAGCTGAGACACAGATCTATGATTGTAATACTTAACAGAGCACTTAGCAGTAAACCTTCATCAATATCTAACCAATATCTACTACCCAGATAAAACAAAGCATCGGAACATTCACCCATATCTAATGTATCTAAGCACTTAGCATAAGGAATTAGATTAGATCTAGCAAATTCAAGCACTAAGAAATTTCACAGAGGTCAGATCTAGAATCTAGATTCATCATAAGCACAAGGTATAAACATATTTATCTATCTATATCAAAGCACTTTAGCAAGTAAATACATAAACATATCAAGACATCACATAAAGAAGGACAACACAACATTTACGTGGTTCACCCCCACCCTGGGGCTATGTCCACCAACTCTTCTTCTTTATTGTCTTCAGTCAATCAGTTACATGCACAGAGCCTCAAAACCTTACTCCACATAGGACAAGAGATCTGAAAAGCTCGCTACATCCTCCTTCCCTGAGTATATATAAGTACACAACCTTCCACAGCCTCTTACAATGACTTGCACGTAGCTCTGCAAGCCTCACATAGTATGCACAGAGAACTTATAAGCCACACTTGCACTTAGCAAAACATCACATAGATGCCTCTTTCCTTCTTTCATTACATCGCCTAGACATCTATTTATATATTACAAAATAGGCCTAAGCATGGGTAAACTCATGGGCCGACATTCTCATACCCCTTACATATTCCCAAATCCCAAAAAGGGGTCGAGATCCCACGATCTCTTCTTCATCTTACACTCCACCTTCGATAGGATGTCGAAGTCCAAAATGGTCAAACTTGACCAAAGATCTCTCAAAACTTGGTCGAGGGCCAATAGGCCCCCAACAGTCACCTATGACTCATCTCGAGTCACTCTGATGTAGGAAGTTCTGCTTCGAATGCCTCCAGCTTGGCTCAAGATGCTTCAACTTGTTGTTGTGTTATGACCTCTTGTTCAAAAAACTCTTGGCTGACTGCATCATTCACAGGTCCTTCCAGGCATTGGTCAGCTACATTAACAACTTGCTCTAGTTCTACTCCTCGGCCTTCAACGTTTGTGAACAATTGGTAGGCCTTATCTTGCATGGGTTGGATTCTCTGAGTTACTTCCATAAATCTGCTTTGAATAGTGTGAATCTGCTACTCAGTGGTGCGTTTCTCTTAAGATATCTTCTTTCTTTCCACAGTTGATAGGAGATTCAATTGTGCCTGTATCGTTTCAGCTTGATACTTTGCCTCTTGGAGCTGTGACTCCATTTCTCTTAATTCTGGACTCTCAGTGAGTCACTCATATGTTATGTCATTGCGATCATTGAACTACTTTCATTCCATAGCAAGGGCCTTTAGTCTCTCAACTGTGCTCCTGGCGGTTACTTCTCTTTGGTCCTTCACATCCTTTGGGGTCTCGGGAATTGCACGTAGTTCTAAGTCTGCTATGCATTGTTGTAGTTGTTGGATCACTTCTTCAAGCTTCTCTACTTACTGTGTAACTCGATCTTCGACCATTATTTCAACGACTTTCATAGAGAGAAGTGATTTTTTGACTTCTTCCTTTACTTTGAGTTGCTCGGCGAGCAACTATTCTTTTCCTTGTTGTATCTGTTCTTTTTCTTCGTTGAACTTATCTTGGAGGGAAATCTTTTCCTATTCTACAAATTGGCATTTTTCTACAAGTACTCCTTGTACTTGTGTCAAAGCCTGGGTGGATTGTTCTGTTTCCTCTCATGCTTGTTGAAGGCGAGCTTTGACTGTATCAACTAATCGGTGGAGTTGGGTTGGCTTGTCTCCCAGCTCTGGTGTTCCCAATGGCAGAGGTGCAGTGAAGACTACGCGGTTAGACTGTAGTGTCTACTGAACCCCTTGGAGTTTGATTTCAATCCTATCATACATTGCTTCCTACTTGGCCTCTTGTTTTTCTTCTATTTCCAATGAAGCATCGTTCAGGGATGTTATGAGGAATTTGAAGTTGTCAGAGGTGAGGATAGTCTGCATCTTGGTCATGGAGGATTTTGATTTCTTCTAAGAAGAAGGTTTCAGAGGTGAACCCTTCCTCTTTTTCAGGGGATCAACCTCGTCTCCTTTCTTCTATTCAACTTATTTGTCATATAACTCTTCACCATCACCTCCTTGCTCTGGTGATATGGAAGCAGTCTTCAAGGATGCACTGTTTAATCCTTGGACCTCTTCAGTCTTCTTTGTCTTTCTAGGTCTGGGTGTATTCTGCACTGTTTCTAAGCTGTCGATGTTGGATATCTCTATGAGGTTGGCAGGGATAAGGAGGTCAGGGGAACATTCCTTAGTAATCTCCTCCAGGTCCTCCTCCGTCATCTTGTAGTAGGACTGAAGTTGTTGCTTATGTTCATCGGCGTGCACTGTAATATAAATGAAATGTCGATCTGCGTTGAACTTCATCAAAGGATAGAACCAGTGTAGAGTGTTCGGAGTCATGCGAGGCTCAGACTAGATGGCTCTCTTCAACTAATTGTAGTAGGTATGAAAAATAACAGTTGACTGCCACTGTTTGTTCATATCGCTGGAATACCAAAGTGTACTGAACTTTGCAGCCATTGGCTCAAATGGCTCGATGTCGAGGAAGGTCAGACCTTCTGGCAGCTCCCAGGTGATGACTGTTAAGCCCTAATATTGACTCATTACCCCTTAATTGGGGCATATTAGATTAGTAATGTTATTTTATTTATGTTGGCTTTAGGCCATTAGTTGTAATTATACCTCCTAGTCTCCTATATATACCAAGGAGACATTTTCATTTTGAATCATCTTGTACTTGAACATTTAAGTGGGGTAAAAGGAGGTTTCCCCCTCGAAGAGGCTTATTATCTGAAATTATCTCTTTTTCAAGGCGTTGAGTACTTTTTCTGAGGTGTTTCTATGCTATATTGATATTTGGTTCTTAACATATGGTATCAGAGCTCAAGGTCTTGGGGTTTCTCTTCTACATCTGAGACACCTTGGCATTTTCACTATAACTTGTTTTCTACAACGTTTTAGAAGGAACGGCTTGGAGGATATTTAGTAGACTGATCAAGGTACGTTGGGTTCAAAATTCAG
Organism: Picea engelmannii; assembly: GCA_009831015.1. NCBI lineage: Eukaryota > Viridiplantae > Streptophyta > Pinopsida > Pinales > Pinaceae > Picea > Picea engelmannii. The sequence goes on along the minus strand of ML799434.1, from coordinate 540,954 downwards.
CTCCTGAGGCCTTATACTTTCAGAGATACAGCCTATACAAGATAGGGTTCTGGAATCGTCCTGAACTGAGTCATTGCGAAATTTTTTTCTATAAAAACATTTCTGTAACATTTCAGAATCTAAGATATGGAGGATATTTATATAAATTAGTAAGGTATCTGTGGTAAAAATTTCAGCTTCTGGGTCATCCTAAATTTGTAGATACACCCTGTGTAAGATAGGGTATCTAACTACTCCTATTGACTAGTCTAAAGAAGGTGTTCTAGGTAAAACAATCATAACTTCTTCCTAGAGTATCCAAATTGTGTGGGACTAGTTGCATTGGATTTTGGACAGTCTGTATTATTTCTGGTGCGAGTTTCAGAATTTTATATCAATTATTTTGTGCGGGGCACACTATACAAGTGAGATCTCCTGGAAAGGAAAAATATCGGCAAGTTGTGGAGAAGTTACCATAAATTCCACTTGGCACATCCAATTTTGATCAGACCTATGGAATTGCAGAAAAGAAATATCGTAGAAATACATAAAGGAAGGTTTCATACCCAGAAGGGCCGAAACTTGGGAGATACAACAGAAGAAATATTTTCTAGCAAAACCACCTCAAAATCAAGGTTCAAAAGTGATACTTGGCCAACATGCCACCCAAAAAGGGAACTTCTACACCAAATAAGACTCCAGAAAATCCTACTTGGACTCTTGATGAAGGTGAAGAAATGCGTAGGGACATAAATAAACTACAAAATAAGATGGATTCAATAGAAGCTAATTTGGATACTAAGATGGATTCAATTGAAGCTAAGTTGATGGATTCAATGGAAGCTAAGTTGGATACTAAGATGGATTCAATGGAAACTAAGTTGGATACTAAGATAGATGGTTTAAAAGGGGAGATCATGGAAGTATTGAAAAATTTCATAACAGAGAAGACACCTGAAAGTGAAAATGCATCCCATGAAATTCATGATGAGGACACAAGGAAGGTGAATCAAGAATGG
>ML799434.1:518233-529835 GCA_009831015.1 Picea engelmannii | reverse complement strand
ATCCATTCATGGGTGTTGTATATGCATGTGCATTTTCCTTCATGTCCAAATACCTTTATCAATCTTGCAGTCCAAAACCCATGACTAGGGTTGACATCAATGACAACAATCAATCTTCCAACAGTAGTGACCAAGGTGTACTCAAAATATCTGGGCACGCTATCTCAATTTACTGCGCCGCTCATAGGTGGTATGTAGGTTGGTAATATAGCTGGTATCAATTTGGAATTCACTAGATCATCCATGTACTTGGTTCGCTTTTCATCTGATGGTCGGGATGGTCCAGCTCCACGAGTAGTCGACGACGAGGCTTGCAGTCCTCTTTTCGATGATGCTTGTACCCCTGTAGACATCAACATGACTTGTTCAGTCATGAGGTCGATCAGAATTTCTTCGACAACTCTCTCTGCTGCGCTGAACTCATCCGATATACACGCTCGGGGTTGTAATCTTTGGGTTCAAGGAATAACTTAGACACTGCAATAGGGTAGAAGGAAATACAACACAATGATCATGTATAAAATCAACAAGTCTACAGGTTCAAATTCACGATTGGAAAAAGTGTTATTGGTGCATGGAGAGATGGGATAAATACAACGGGTATGAAGCCTTCATGAACTCTGTTCTATTCCTTTATGGCACGGTCCCAATGGTCTGATGGTGAGATTTCTGGTCATAATTGCCTTTCTACCCGTTCGGAGCATTGGTCTAACGGGTATAATGTCCCCAACGGCTATATTGATTTTCCATGGTGAAGTTCCATGTGTCGCTATGATGATATCCTGATGAAGCTCCAATTTTGAAAATTTTCCTTCTGCGAGGTTCCTTCCGGATCTGTCTACAAGTTTTCAATTTTATCTCTCTTCTTACTTAGTTTTCTAGCCTTCTTTCTAGTGATCTTCGTCTCAGTATTCCTTTTCCCATTCTGATTCTTATCTTCTTTTGACGTAGTGACTTCGCATTGTTGAGATTCTTTCTTAGGATTCAAGGGTAATACTTCTTTTTTATCTAGGATAAGTATTTCAGTCTTTTGTGGTTCCTCTAGTGTTCTTTCAACTTTGATATCTACGTCGATGTTGTTAAATAGCTGTGATTTGTTCTCCCATTCTTCAATCAAGTGTGTGATCCTTTTAGTTATAAAATATTTTAACTCTTGCTTCTTTTTCTCTAATACTTCTTCTTCTTCCTTCCTTCTGGCTTGATCTCTTTCAATCCAAGGTCTTCCTAGTAACATGGTAAATGGAGCATTGTCCTCAATAAATTTAATGATATCAAAATCTTCTTCTATTGAAGTTCCATTGACATTCATAGGTATCTGAGCAAGCTTCCTACATAGGGTTATCAATTTTCCTCTAAATAATCCGATTCCTCCCAGTGAAGGAACCATAAAAGGATTTCCTAAAAGTTCCCAGGTTCTTTCTTTCATAACATTCACCTATGTTTCCTCACCCAGAACACAGTCAACATCGAAGTATCCTAATCTTGCTTCAATGCATTCTTTTACTTTAAATATCTTTGATAATCTAACATGTCGATGGTCATTCAAGGTTTCTCTCATCTGTAGCAATACTTTCTCTGATTATTTCTTGGATTATGCCATAATCTTAGTTTCAGGATTTGCCTTGGGGTTTTCTTGGTTTAGATTCATTCTTTCAACTTTAGCAATCATTATGGGGAAATCCAATACTTCATGGTCCATAGATTTACAACCGAGACAACTAGGTCTTCTCCCAAGGCATTCCTTAGCGAGATGTCCTGGTTTTCTACAACTGTAACAGAGGTTTAATCCTCTCTTTCTTTTAAATGATTCCCATCTCTTTCTATATTGCGCGCTAGAATCATGGTAGCTAACCTGCAAACATTTCTTTCTAGGATCCCGCATCCACTTTTTAGTCCATACATTCTTTCTATGCATAGGTATAACATATCTTTCACTATTCTTATTAGATCTACTCATATCAAACCTTCTTTCATCTATTAGTGCCCTAGTTTTCAAGCTAGGATAGAATCTATCAAACATACCTAGATAAATAATTTAGAAACAAAAATTTCCACTTATCTTACTTCTATAGAGCACAAAGCTTTCAGATATAGAGATTTTCACTATTCTTACCTTTATTAGAGCACAAAGCTTACAGATCTTACCTGTTTTCTTCATATCTGACCTCTTTTCTTCAGATCAGACTTATTTCTTTAACACAGAGCTTCACAGGTCAAGTAGAATGTTTCGCACTAGGGCAACATATATACGCATAGAGATTTCATAGTTTCGGGATGGATCTTTGCACAAAGATTCTTCTTCCTTAGTTCCCAACAATCACAGTTTCATGTCTCGACAACAGAACCATTTGTTGGCATATGGGCATACCTAGGGTTCAACGCTACAATAATGCACCAACAAAACCCTAACTACCGACCTTTTCAGCAAGTCCTACGAAGCAGATGAATTATCACTCGAGGTAGAGGCAGGGGTGGTTGTAGGACTCAGGTGTCTGCAACCTTAGCTGGGACACATATCTGTGATTATATACTTAATAGAGCACTTAGCAGTAAACCTTCATTAATATCTAACCAATATCTACTCTGCAGATAAAATAGAGCATCGCAACATTCACCCAGATCTAATGTATCTAAGCACTTAGCATAAGGAATTAGATTAGATCTTGTAGATTCAAGCACTAAGAAAGTTCATAGAGGTCAGATATAGCATCTATATTCATCATAAGAACAAAGTATAAACAAATCTATCTATCTATATCAAAGAACTTTATCAAGTAAATACATAAACATATCAAGACATCACACAAAGTAGGACATCAAAAAATTTATGTGGTTCACCCCCACCCTGGGGCTACGTCCACCAACTCTTCTTCTTTATTTTCTTCAGTCAATCAGTTACATGCATAGAGCTACAAAACCTTACTATGCATAGGACAGGCGATCTGCACAACTCGCTAGATCCTCCTTCCCCAAGTAGATCTAAGTACACAGCCTTCCACAACCTCTTACAATGACTTGCACTTAGCTCTGGAAGTTTCACATAGTATGCACAGAGCACTTATAAGCCACACATGCACTTAGCACAACATCACATAGATGCCTCTTTCCTTCTTTCCTTACATCGTCTAGACATCTATTTATATATTACAAAATAGGCCTAAGCATGGGTAAACCCATGGGCCGACATTCCCATACCCATTACATATTCCCAAATCCCAAAAAGGACCCAAAAAGGGGCTGAGATCCCATGATCTCTGCTTCATCTTGCGCTCCGCCTTCGACAGGATGTCGAAGTCCAAAATGGTCAAACTTGACCAAGGATCTCTCAAAACTTGGTCGAGGGCCAACACAAGCCCATGAGTTTTCGTCTATTTTCTATAAATAATATGAATTCAATGGGAATTGGGGATTCATTCTTCTACAATTTTGTAATTTGTTTTAGACAATTAATGAATGAGAAGCCACTATTGGAAATGCTATTGTGGAGACAAACATTCGTTCTGAAACTTGTTATGTGTAGAATGTTTTTTTCTTGTTTATTGAGTTTTGGAATGGTGTAAGAATTTTCTTTTATAGTGTAGACTTTTCTCATGTATGAGAAACTTGTCTTATTTTTCTTATCTCACAAGTTGTTTATCTATATCCATAAGCATATTATTGTACTCGATTGTTCATTTCCAAACTTCTCTATTATGCAATTGATTATTTAAATTTCTTCTTTTATTTTCCTAGTAAATTTTGATAAAGATATATAGTAATATATTTGATACCATGTTTACCTCCTTGGTTTTGTTAGTTTAACTTGGGAATTACTCTGGATTTTTCAAATTAGAATAGTTGCATCTCATTTATTTCATCACAAAAAAACATAACCGATGGATTGGGCCACAACTAGTAAAACCTCTCAAAACTAGTAAAAGATCACTGGGCCATAAGCCAAATGCATTCCTTATTCAAAACAATGTAAGGTCTAATTGGGACCTTTCATTGGGAAGAATACCTACTAATTGTATAAGTTCATTCATCCTTGAAAACAATTTTGGTGCTAGAAGGAGGGAAACCATTGTGGGTAGTAAAGATAATATGCATAGTGATTTGTCAAAACAAAACTTAGGTCATAGTCTTTTCGGTGTTATTTCTAACCCTATAAAAGTTTTTTACGATACAATAGTTGATTTCAAGAATCTTGATTATGAAGAACTTGAACCATTGTATGTTGTTCCTAATCAATAAATTAACAAGTTATGGTGACTTAACCAGGCATATGATGATAAAATTGGCAAGATGCCTATTTCTCCCTTACTTCATAGACACAAGAGAACTATTAAGATTTTTTTTTAGACTGATACAAAGACCATTGTTGAAATGATACAAGATTAAATTGATCTCACACTTGAAAAAATTCCTTATATTTTGAATGAAATCCCACCATCTCCTCTTGCTTCATCCTATGATTCTTTGAGACCTTCAAGTCCATATTTTAACTTAGATTTTACCAAGAAATCTCATGATATTCTTACATGGCTTGTTGCTACCCAAATGGTTGGAAACCAACCTTGGTTTCCTTATTAGAGAGCCCAATATGATTTCAAATTAGTAGGCCAAGTCCATGATATCCCTAACCATCATGAACATATTATTCCAAAGTTTGACCCAAATAAATCAAGCTCTCTCTCTCTCTCTCTCTCTCTCTCACACACACACACACACACACACACACACACACACACACATGCACTCACAGACACACACATTTAAATTTAGCTATTAGATTACTAAATGTCGAACATGAAAATGCTATATGCACATTTTTTTCTTACACTTTTGAAAATAGAGCTTCCATATGGTATTTCAATCTTCTAGTAGGATCCATTACTAAATGGAATGATTTAGAAAAATATTTGATTGGTAAATTTGGTGAATAATTAACCCCAATTTCAGTCTTGAAAGAACCAATGACAATCAAAATGGATAAGAAATAACTAATAAAAGACTTTAACTAGTGTCTCACCACCATTCTAAATAATCTTTTAGCAAATTTTGTCCCTGTTACGGTCCTAACCTCCCTAACCCATAAAGTAGATAGAATGTTATGTATTTGTATGTAATAAAGGCCATCATTAGTAAATAAGTCCTATGTAATAATGTGAATACAAATATTGTAGGAAGACTTACTAGAAGGTTCTGCCTCTAGAACGTTCCTCCTCTACAATGTTCTTAAGAAGATAGAAGTAGTATCTATAGAGGTAGAAAACATTATAAAAGTTGTCTTGTGGAATCATTTGTTACTTGATCTATTCTCTATCAGAGGTTTCCCCCTTGAAGAGGCAAGTTAACAATGATTTTTATATTAATTAAGGTATCATTTTTTGGCCCATATTGTTATTGTGCTCATTGTTGTGTTTCTTTACAGTAAATATTTTGATAATATTTGTGCTTTTTATTTTCACAATCTGAACTTTCCCAAAGCCTGAAGGAAATTAGGCTTAGATTGACGTAACATGGAGGTAACCCTATCACTATCACCCAAATAGGGTACCTATTTATCTTTAGGAGGAGGAAAGCCTCACTTCAAGGGATATTTCCCATTACCTAGTTGGTTGATGAAGGGAAAAACGATACAGTGAAAACCCACCCCTCTCTCTAGGGCACTTAGAAGAAGAAGTTTCTTTGGTGAAGTTGAAAGGAAAAGGGGAAATGAAAATGGGTTTGTACATGTCCTTTACCAATGAAACATCATATGTTAGTAGCAACAATTATACTCAATGACTTATTAAACAAATTATGTGTTTCTTTAACAAGTCACTATACAATGAAAGTGAGTTCACAGTAGCAATAATGTATCTTGAAAGGTGCAAGTTATGATGATAAGGAAGATATACAATAGTCTTGAAAACTTGATAATGGTTTGTCACTCACACTTTTCAAGATAAATACAAGTCAATGAATGACTTAAATGGATGTCCAAACACCATTAATTAATGATGATGACAATAATAAAACCACTTCAGAAAGGTACTATAATAGAGCAATAAGAAACTACTTCAATATCCAATGATTATGGTTTTCTTAGTAAAAATGCCCAATGGTTTTATGGATGATTTTAGGACTGTTAAGGGCTACAACAATGGTTGTAAAAACAACTATTACATCAATAACACCTTCATAATTTGCACTCCAAAAAGGCAATTAAACATACACTTTAACACTTATTGATAGTACCTTGCGTTATACAAATTATGGGATGACTTAGATGGTTGGTAGGATAATATAAGCTGCAAAATGATAGTTGTAGCAGTGATTATGACAACAAAAAATTCCCTATTAGTATTTATAGACTAGGTTAGCAAATTATTAGAATATAAAGTGAAAGATGTTGAACAACTGAGAGGGGGGGGGGGGCTAAATCAGTTGTTACCATGCTTAAAAAATTATGCTTATTTTAAACTCTTTGCAGAGCACTTAATGACAATCACAATAATGCAAGGAGGTAAGTAATAGAGCATTCGACATCAGTCACACATATCAAATATATAGAGACAGATATTTCCTGAGGAAACCCATAACGGGTAAAAACCTCTTCTTCTTGGTATGATAAGTAATCTTTACATTCTGTACATTATCATACAAATGAGCTCCAACTCATTGTGAGGCTACAACCTCTGTTTTGCAAGGTGCAACTTGCTGAGAGAACCAACACTCTATTTTCTCTAGCACCAACTAAAAGGAAGCACTCACTCCTTGTGTTTCTCTACCACCCACTAGAAGGAAGCACAAACTCCCTAGTTTCTCTAGCACCCACTAGAAGGAAGAAACAACTCCCTAAATGTTCCAGCACCAACTGGATGGAATCACCAACCTCCATTCACATAGGCACCAACCTGTAAAATAGAGAAAAACATTTCTCACTTGCACCACCCTGCCACCCTGGTTTTTCTGGATGCAACCAGATGGAAGCTACAATTCTCTGTGTTCAAGCACCCACTTGAACCTCTGAGGAAAACAATCCTCCCTAGCACCTCCCTACCACCCTAGAATATCAAGTTTGATTTATATCAATTTATCACAGTGATACAATATTTATCAATGGCTTACCGGTCTCATCACTGTTCAGCTACACTGCTCTACTCAACCTGCATCATTGTCTTCCTGCACACTTTGCCTTGCACTTTCTATTCTTCTACCTTTTAAGCTCTCTCTGCCATGTCCATTCAATGCACCATTCCTCTTCTCTATATTTCAGTTGCTGCACACTGCCTCCTTCTACAAACTTGAATCACTCTCAACAGTCGCACCCATCTCTTCTCTGTTTTGCGTATTTATCCTATCTGTGCACCTTCTTCATCCTCCATGCCCAATGCATCTGCATGCTCTTCAACGTGCAATGGTTCGGTTCATCGGGTTGTTCACTACCACTCCACTTTTTCTCTACTTCGCTCCCTCAAGCATCAACACACTCTCTCTATTCTACATGTTCTCCTCGTGTCGAGTCCTCTTCCTGATCATCATAGCAAATCCTCAACTTTTCTGGTGGTTATACCCATGTGTTCATCATCACTGGGTGTTATGATGAGATTCCTTATCCTGTCTAGCAGTCGAGAGTCTTTGTCTTCTCTATCACAATCGAGCTCATCCTCTCTGTTGAAATTATAGGCTTCAACGCTCTTCCATCTGTCAACCACCTCTATCAACAGTCTTCATTCCACTGGAAGCTGCCCTGAGACTCTTCAGCTCCTCTGGAAATCACACTGAGGCCTCTTTGATTCCTCTGGAAAAAACCATCAGTGGTTTCTAGCAGTTACAGTGTGAATCTTGAAATGGAGCCTAGCTATGCTAGCTCCTTCCACTTACGTGACCACTGGTGGTGACCACCGGCTACATCGACATTTAGACATTTCAAAATTTTGGCATTCGACATTTCGACATTCCTATGATGAAGTGTCTCAACACTCCAAGTCGTGATCCCCGAAATGGAGCTTGGTTTCACTAGATCCTTCCTCCATCTTCCACAGATGTGACCACTAGCTGTGACCTAAACCTTATTCAAAAACGTATTTCACACTTTCACATTTCGGGGATTCTGTGATGAGTCGTCTCGACTGTCCATGTCACAAGCTCCAAAATAGAGATTGGCTTCTATAGCTATGCTCTCCAGCTCTCCACAATGTGACCACGAGATATGACCACTCTCCAATCAAACAAGCACTTTGCTCTCCAAATCAATGGACCATGATCTGTGGTGATCGGATGGCTATCCTCTACCCTAGGACTTCAGCCTTCGATACTTTAGGGGAGTGATGAAGCTAAAACTCCCGAAGAAAAACTCCCAGAGTGAGGTCACTCTTGCATCACTCGATGACATGTCGTGACTCGAGTGGCTGTTGCGTGTCACTCTAAATTGTGATTTAGAAACTTCATGGGCCTTCGTCATGCCTGATCAATGGTCTAGATCAAACCTCGATCCAACAACTAGGATTCAACAGCCAAGATCATTTCACAAATTCATGAGCCTTCATTGTGCTTGATTCGGGATTTCGGCGTTTCACATTTCGCAACTTCGGGACTCCTGTGATGAAGAATATCGATTCTTGACTCCTCCAACTCCCGGTATCCGAAACCTTTGTTGATGTGCCTGTTTCAGGATTTTGGAATTTCGCAACTTCGGGACTCCTGTGATGAAGAGTCTCGAATCTTGAATCCTCCAATTCCCAGTATCTAAAACCCTTGTTGACGTGCTTGTTTCAGGATTTCGATGTTTCACATTTTGCAACTTCGGGACTCCTGTGATGAAGAGTCTCGACTCTTGACTCCTCCAACTCCCGATATCCGAAACCTTTGTTGATGTGCCTGTTTCAGGATTTCGACGTTTCACATTTTGTGATTTCGGGATTCCTGTGATGAAGAGTCTCGACTCTTGAGTCCTCCAACTCCCAATATCCTAAACCTTTGTTGATGTGCCTGTTTTGGGATTTCAGCATTTCACATTTTGTGATTTTTTGCGGTGAGTTGCTTCCTTGACTCCTGGAGTTTACGCTTCTGAATGGGATCCAACGATCACTTGTTGAACTTTCCATTGCCATGCCATTATCCCTGCGCTGTTGGTCATGATCTTTGCCATCAATGACAATCACACTCTTGCACTCCGTGTGCACCTCTGCACTATCTCTTCTGGTCTTCACGAGATTGCTCTACTGCATCTTCCCAAAATACTTTTGGTTCCTGCCTGACACATTATACTTGTACTCAAGCCATCATCATTGTTGTACTTTCCATCAATGACAAGCATACATTGCCTGTAAAACATGAAAACAATCTCCCCCTTTGGCATTGATGGCAACAAAGGCACCCAAACCTGTTCTTTTCTCCCCCTTGTACATCAATGTCAAAGAAAACACGCTCCCCCTGAGTTGTTGCAGTATTTTTTGGAGGCATCATATATTCAATCAATACAAACTCCCCCTAACAGGATGGACTCTCTTAGGTGTGAGACGGGATGACATGCAACTTTTGCCGGAGATATTCAAATAGTGTCTTGGCTAGGGGTTTAGTAAAAATGTCTGCAATTTGTTCTGTGGTTGGAATGTAATGGACCTGAACAATTTGATTGGTGACTTGCTCTCTCAAAAAATGGTATTTTATGGGAATATGCTTGGTCTTGGAGTGGAATGTAGGATTCTTGGACACACTGATGGAACTAGTGTTATCACAATGAATTGGGATCGGTGCAACGTATTTTACCTCCAAGTCTGCAAGTGTCTAACTCATCCATAATACCTAAGTGCAACAGGTAGCATCATCAATGTACTCTGCCTCTGTAGTTGATAAAGAAATGGAACCTTGTTTTTTACTCAACCATGCTACTAGAGAATCTCCTAAGAAGAATGCACATCCACTCGTGCTTTTCCTTTCATCCATGCAGTTAGCCCAATTAGCATCTGAGTAGACTGATAATTGAAAATTTTGATATTTAGGATACCATAGGCCATGGTTCATTGTTTCTTTCAAATATATGAATATCCTTTTGATAGCTACCAACTAACTCTGTTTAGGTGCAGATTGATATCTTCCTACCATTCCAACAGCATGCATTATGTCTGGGTGAGATGTTGTGATGTACAACCGGCTGCCTATCATTGACCTATATGAACTTTGATCAACCTCAAGTGAGTCATCATCCTTTATTAATTTGCATCCAGTAACCATAGGTGTTCGCAAAGGTTTAGAATATTCCATTTGAAACCTTTTCAACATTTCTCTTAGATATTTTTCTTGAGAAATGAACATCCCTTAAGACCTCTGAATAATTTGAAGACCAAGAAAAAATGATAGTTCACCTATCATAGAAATTTCAAACTCAAACTCCATGGCAGAAGCAAACCATTGTACCAATAAATCCTTATTACATCTGAAGATGATGTCATCTACATAGACCAACAGGATGAGAAAATCATTATCCTCTGTTTTGATATATAGATTTTTGTCAATTGTACCTCTCTTGAACCCTTTGTCTTTGAGATATGTATCCAGTCTGTGATACCAGGCACGAGGGGCTTGTTTTAACCCATATAATTCTTTCTTCAGCTTGCATACTAAGTCAGGGTTATTAGATAGTTTGAAACCTTCTGGTTGTTCCATATAGACTTCTTCATTTAAATATCCATTTAGAAAATCTGACTTGACATCCATTTGATAGACTTTAAACCTTTTATGACAAGCATAGGCAAGAAATATTCTGATAGCTTCTAATCTTGCTACGGGTGAAAATGTTTCATCAAAATCCAGTCCTTCTATTTGAGCATATCCTTTATAGACCAATCTTTCTTTGTTCCTGATAACTTGTCCCTGCTCATTCAACTTATTCTTAAAGATCCATTTGGAACCAATGATATGTTTACCTTCAGTTCTATGAACCATCTCCCAAGTATTGTTTTTTTCAATCTGATCAAGTTCATCATTCATTGCTTTAACCCAATGGTCATATTTGCTAGCTTCATTAAAATTCTTGGGTTCCATCATGGATATGAAAGCTATATGTGATTGTTCGGTGTTTTTGATTATCTTTCTCATGGTTTGTACACCTTTGTCGTTTTCACCAATTATCTGACTTGCAGGATGATTCTTTTGAGTGATTCTGGAGGAGGAATTTGAAGTTGTCTATTGATTTGAGTCTGTCTGAGTATCTGTGTCTTCATCTGATTTAGAGTCTTCATTTTCTGATTCTTGGACCTGTTCATCTTCAAATTTAGTTGTGTCCTCTGTAGAAGACTCATTATTGTACACCTCTCTTGCTGGGATTCCTTCATCAACTTTTATGTCAATACAGTCAACCATTTTATGCAGCCTCTTATTATAGCATCTGTATCCTTTATTGTTTGTAGAATACCCTAAGAAGATACCTTCATCGGCCCTGTCATCATATTTTCCAAGGTTCTCATCATTATTCTTTATGTAATATTTACTCCCAAAGACTTTGAAGTGTTTGATTGAAGCAGGTCTCCCATACCACAGTTCATAAGGTGTCTTGTCACTTTGTGGTCTAAGGTGGGCTTTGTTAAGAACATGGAATGTTGTGTGTATTGCTTCTACCCAGTAGGTTTGACCA
>ML799434.1:495846-515597 GCA_009831015.1 Picea engelmannii | reverse complement strand
TACTATGCTTAAACAATTATGTTTATTTTAAACTCTTTGCAGATCACTTAATGACAATCACAATAATGTAGGGAGGTAAGCAATAGAACATTCGACATCAGTCACACCTATGAAATATACAGAGACATATATTTCCTGAGGAAACCCATAAATGGTAAAAACCTCTTCTTCTTGGTATGATAAGTAATCTTTACATTTTGTACATTATCATACAAATGAGCTCCAACTCATTGTGAGGCTACAACCTTTGTTTTGCAAGATGCAACTTGCTGAGAACACCGACTCTCTATTTTCTCTAGCACCAACTAGAAGGAAGCACCCACTACCTGTGTTTCTCTAGCACCCACTAGAAGGAAGCACCAACTCCCTGGTTTCTCTAGCACCCACTAGAAGGAAGAGAAAAATCCCTAAGTGTTCCAACACCAACTGGATGGAAGTAGCAACTTCCAGTCACACGGGCACCAACCTGTAAAACAGAGAACAACAGTTCTCCCTTGCACCACCCTGCCACCCTGGTTTCTCTGGCTGCAACCAGATGGAAGCTACAACTCCCTATGTTCAAGCACCCACTTGAACCTCTGAGGACAACAATCCTCCCTAGCACCTCCCTAGCACCCTGGAATATCAAGTTTGCTTTATATCAATTTACCAAAGTGATACAATATTTATCAATGGCTTATCGGTCTCATCACTATTTTGCTACACTGCTCTGCTCAAGCTGCATCAGTGTCTTCCTGCACACTTTGCCTTGCACTTTTTGTTCTTCTGCCTTTTATGCTCTCTGTGCCATGTCCATTCAATGCACCATTCCTCTTCTCTGTATTTCAGCTGATACACACTGCCTCCTTCTACACACCTGAATCACTCTCAACAGCCACACCCATCATTTCTTTGTTCTACGTATTTATCCTATTTGTGCACCTTCTTCATCCTCCATGCCCCATTCCTCTGCATGCTATTCAACATGCCACAGTTTTGTTCATTCGGTTTTTCACTATCACTTTTTCTCTACTTCGCTCCCTCAAGCATCAACACACTCTCTCTGTTCTGCATGTTCTCCTCGTGTCGAGTCCTCTTCCTGATCATCATGGGAATTCCTCATCTTTTCTAGTGATTATACCCATGCGTTCATCATCACTAGGTATTCTGCTGAGATTCTTTAGCCTGTCTAGCAGTCGAGACTCTTCTTCTTCTCTATCACAGTCGATCTCATCCTCTCTGTTGTAGTTACAGGCTTCAACGCTTTTCCATCTGTCAATCGCCTCTATCAACAGTCTTCATTCCACTGGAAGATGCCTTGAGACTCTTCATCTCCTCTGGCAATCACACTAAGGCCTCTTTGATTCCTCTGGAAGAAACCATCAATGGTTTCTAGCAGTTACAGTGTGAACCTTGAAATGGATCCTAGCTATGCTAGTTCCTTCCACTTACGTGACCACAGATGGTGACCACCGACTACATTGACATTTTGGCATTTTGGCATTTCAGCATTTGACATTTCGGCATTCCTGTGATGAAGTGTCTCGACACTCCAAGTCGTGATCCCCGAAATGGATCTTGGTTGCACTAGATCCTTCCTCCATCTTCCACAGATGTGACCACTGGCTTTGACCAGAGCCTTATTCAAAAATGTATTTCTCACTTTTTCATTTCAGGGATTCAGTGATGAGTCGTCTCGACTCTCCATGTCACGAGCTCCGAAATAGAGCTTGGCTTCTATAGCTCTGCTCTCCAGCTCTCGACAATGTGACCACGAGATATGACCACTCTCCAATCAAACAAGCACTTCTCTCTCCAGATCAATGGTCCAAAATCCGTGGTGATCGGATGACTATCCTCTCCCCTGGGACTTCATCCTTCGAGACTTTGGGGGAGTGATGAAGATAAAACTCCCAAAGAAAAACTCCCGTAGTGAGGTCACTTTTGCGTCACTCGATGATGTGTCATGACCCGAGTGGTTGCCACGTGTCACTCTGAATTTTGATTTAGAAACATCACGGGCCTTCATCGTGCCTGATTAATGGTCCAGATCAAACCTTGATCCAACGGCTAGAATTCAATGGCCAGTATCATTTCACAAATTCATGAGCCTTCATTGTGCCTGATTCAGGATTTCAGCATTTCACATTTCGCAACTTTGGGACTCTTGTGATGAAGAGTCTCGACTCTTGACTCCTCCAACTCCCGATATATGAAACCTTTGTTGATCTACCTATTTTGGGATTTTGGAATTTCGCATTTCGCAACTTCGGGACTCCTGTGATGAAGAGTCTCGACTCTTGACTCCTCCAACTCCTGGTATCTGAAACCTTTGTTGATGTGCCTGTTTCAGGATTTCGGCGTTTCACATTTTGCGACTTTGGGACTCCTCTAATGAAGAGTCTCTATTCTTGAATCCTCCAACTCCTGATATCCGAAACCTATGTTGATGTGCCTGTTTCAAGATTTCGACGTTTCACATTTCGCAATTTTCTACCGTGAGTTGCTTCCTTGACTCCTGGAGTTTATGCTTCTGAATGGGATCCAATGATCACTTGTTGAACTTTCCATTTCCATGCCATTATCCCTACGCTATTGGTCATGATATTTTCCATCAATGACAAGCACACTCTTGCACTCTACATGCACCTCTGCACTATCTCTTCTGGTCTTCATGAGATTTCTCTGCTATGTCTTCCCAAAATACTTCTGGTGCCCGCCTAACACATTATACCTATACTCAAGCCATCATCGCTGCTGTACTTTCCATCAATGAAAAGCATACACTGCCTGTAAAACATGCCAAAAAGAGTTTGAGTATGAAGTAAAGGAGTCTAAGTTGAGTCTTGTCAAGAGGTAAGAGAGGAGGACTAGTTCCTTCAAGGGTAATGGAGTCAAGGTGGATGGATTCTTCTAAGGCTACAAATCAATAATGATGATGCACAAAAGTCTAAGAGGGAAAATGCATAGCAGAAGTAGTAACTTAAGTCCCTCTATGCATTGACCTCAAGAGACAAGATGCTAGGGTGTAGGCAATTCTATGCCCTAGCGCCTTGCTCTTCTTAGGCTTATTATGGATTAAAAATTATGCAAAGATAACTATGTCAAAACCCGTAGAGTCCTAGCAATTTAGGGATCTAAGGTTTTACTAGTTACTAGATCAATTCAATAAAAAGTTTGGCAAATAAAAAGTAAGAAAGTAGCAATTTAAGTTTCTTACTTCAAACATTATTTACACCATACAATTTCATAATCTTGTATGAGAAAATAAAACCATACACAAACCATTCAATAGATGACAAAAAATGCATATTTTACTTACTTGCACCAATAATAATAATGAGAATACCATGCAAGATCACCATAAAAACTTCCAAGATTGATCCAAGTTGCAAAAAATAGCCTTATACAAGAGTGTGCCTCACAATTTCAGCCAATAACCCTCACTAGGGCACCAATTTCAGACCTCTTGTCTTAGATCACAACTTTTTATGTAAAAATGAGAGTACTTTATGTTTATTTATAAAACAAATTGACATTTAATTAATTTTCAGGTCAAAAACAAGGTCGACTTGGCCAATTTACAACAAAATTCAATTTTGACATAAATAAAATTAATTTTCATCTAGAAACACCTCCAAGGGTGACGTCATGCCCCTCTAGGGTGAAGTTGAGCTCCATAAGTGAAATGCTAGGATGGAAAAGTGGGGTTCTTGGCCTACAGAATCCCCAAATGATGCCCACACATGCCATCGGGCTCACAAATTCCTCCAAAAATGAAACTCTTCCCAAGCAAATTTATCCCTCCTTAGTTAGAGCCTTGACATATTTGATTGAGTGTTATTGTTGGAACCCACAAGTATATTAAAGAATTATATCATAGGGCACTCCCTTGTCTTTAGGAACCTTCAAAAACCTACCTCTTGCTGCGAGAATATAAATAGTGTTGAAATTTTTCATATCCAGTATTGGGAAACCTTGCTTCATGCACCTAGGTTGTGAAATTCCTACACAATATTCAATATTTAGAATTTGGGAATTCTATCAATGCAATATTATTCAACCATTGACACCCTTATTTTGGATCTATCTCAATAGATTCCTCTCTTTGCGCTGGTTGCAGTGGTACCCCTCTTTCCTAAGTCTTTTTCTTGTGTGGACCCACCCACCCTATCTTGCACCTTTATTTGGGACCTATCTCACTAGATTCCTTTCTTCAAATTGATCATCTTCATACAACTCTCCAGTAAGCCTTTATATGTGGAATCACTCACCCCTTCCATACTCCCCTCTTACTCTTAATTTTGCACCCTCCTTAGATGGAAACCCATAATAGTGACTTTGGCAATCGCATGGGTTCCCTTGAAGAATCCTTTAGCAAATTTCAGGACCAGTGCAAAGCAATTCAAAATTAGAGCGATCAAAGTTTGGCTCAAATTAATTCCAACATTGCTCACCTTAATTCCCAACTAGTCGAACTTGACCTAAATTCTATGATAGCTTTTGTGAATCAATTCAAGGGCCCTAAATTGACATAACAACATTTACACCAAGAGGGAGTTGAATCATCCCATTCCATGGATTTTCATACTGATTCCCTTGCTCTTGATATACATCTTTCTAAAGTGTGGGTGAATAAACTTGATGGCTTGGACCCCATTGGTTGGGTCACTCAAATGGAAAATTATTTCTCATTGCATAAAATTGATGACTTAATAAAACTTTGTGTAGGTGCCCTCTATTTAGATCCAAAGAACTGGAAATGGTGGTAATGACATAAAAATTTCCAACGAGGTTATATTGCTTGGGATAATTTTGTTGTCGGTATTTATGAATGTTTTGACATAGACAATCATCATTTGGGTCATCTGACCAAGCTTAAACAATCAAGTACAATTGAATACTACATCAATACTTTTTAGCAAGTAGCTTTCTGCATAGAAGAAATGTTGAACACCTTCTTCCATGAATTCCTTATTAGTGGTCTTAAGGAAAACATTTGTGCTCACCCTAATACCTAGCTTGAATCCACTCATAAATCCAAGGAAGCACAATAGGTTGTCACTACTCAAATAAAAAATCCGTCCTTTATTCCCTATCCCCACCCCACCAATCCAACTCCTCCCCCTCATTTTAAGGTCCATAAATTAACCAAGAAAGAAACGGATGAATGCCAACTTAAGGGTACTTGCTACAATTGTGATGAAAAGTACTTTCTGGGGCACATATGTAAAGAGAAAAATATTTTTATGGCCATTTTTTAGGACATTTCTGAAGATGAATATGATGTTTCCCCTCCTGAATCATTTCCCTAGGCAGGTGATAAAAGTACACCCTTTAATCAAACTAAGGTAGAACCCCTCATCTCTCTCCATGCTCTAACTAGTATTTCAACTCCCCAAACTCTTAAATTAATTGTCTATATCAAGCATTGTAAAGTCATTATCCTCATCGATAGTAGCAACACCCATAACTTTACTCATCGATGAATTGATCAAGAATACAATTTCTATATTCATGTAGTCAACAAATTTCAAATCATGATTACTATTGGAGGTTCCACGGAATGTGGGGGTCGTTGTGAAAATGTGCACCTACAAATTGGTGATTATTCTTTGAAATCTCACATGTTTTCCATTGAAATGGGGGTTGTGAAATTTATCTAGGTGTTGAATGGTTATGTACTCCAGGCCCCATCACCATGGATTTCAAGGAATTATAAATGAGCTTCTAACAAGATGGACATCACTACAAGTTCCAATTCATCACAACAGGTTCTCCCGAGATCATCAGTTCATACCAAATGGAAAAACTCCTAAAAAAGGGTCATTCTAGCATTATTTCCTAGTTCCATGCTATCCAAGCCTTTCAGACTCAATCCCCAACCATTCATCAAGACATGCAACTTATCCTCTCCAAACACCACTTAGTTTTTGAAAACCTCCAAGGCCTCCCACCTTCCCGTGGCCCCCATGATCATTTCATCCCACTTGTACATTGTATAATTCCAACCAACCTCACTCTTATCGCTACCCAATCGCTCAGAAAAATGAGATTGAAAAAATCATTCAAGAATTATTATATGTGGGTGTCACCCTCCCTAGTAATATCCGTTATTCATTTCATCTGGTCATGGTACTCAAAAAATTAGGTACTTTGTGCATCTTCCCTAATTTTTGGGCTCTCAACAAAATTATCATCAAAGATAAATGTCACGCCCATTCCCGTCATTGATGACCTTTTTGGATGAATTGACTGGTGCTCAATTCTTTACCAAACTCGATATGAATTCTACCTAGCATCACCAAATCCATATGAAGGAGGATGGTATTCCCAAGACTTCCTTTCATACTCATGAGTTCTTGGTCATGCCCTTTGGCATGTGAAATGCACCCTCCAATTTCCAAAGTTTTATGAATCACATCTTCTGACCCTTTGTTTGTCATTTTTTCCTTGTCTTCTTTGATGACATACTCATTTATAATAAAACTTGGCAATCCCATATTTTCCATGTGGATCAGGTCTTACACCTACTTTCTCATCATTAAATCTTCCTCAAAAGGTCCAAATGTGCCTTTGGGGCCTCAACAGTATAATACTAGGGCCATATTGTTAGTAAGGATGGTCTCCGAGTGGATCCTAAGAAAATTAAAGATATGAAAGATTGGACCCTCCATAGGACTCTTAAAAGTTTGTGAGTTTTCCTTGGTTTAATTGGATGCTAACAAAAGTTCATCCAAAATTGTGTAAAAAAAACAGCCCCACTCACTGTCCTCGTTAAGAAAAATGCTTTTAGCTGGAATGTGACTGTCGATAAAGCCTTGCAAGCCTTGAAAGAGGCTATGTGTACAACTCAAGTATGTCAGAATTATTTTCATTGATGTCAAAGGATTAATGTTTTCATTAATTTCATATTACAACATTACAATACACACAATATATATATATATATGTGTGTGTGTGTGTGTGTGTGTGTGTGTGTGTGTGTGTGTGTGTGAAAAAGTAAAAGTGAAATGGTGGTTTCAAACCCATGGTTTGGGGTATTTTCCCATGGTATTGAGAATTAATTATTTAATTAATGGACAAGTCCCTTCATGAAGGGTTATGAAAAAGTATAAAAATAGAAAGGATTGAGAGAAAGTGTGTGTGTGTGTGAAAAATGGATTAGCAAAGATTGAATTACAAAATCAGTTTCAGGTCATCTCTATTCGATAGTTGGTTGTCATTGATGTCAACCCTTGGAGAGGTCTAGATATGTTGGACAATTGTATGATCAGGATTAATGGTGAATTAGTTGGGTGTATTTGATGTAGTCTACATGTATCCCCAGAGGTGTGGTTAAGGAACCTGAGTTTGTATGAGGAATAAATACATGAAGATTAGTGAATTTTTAGGTAAGACTATCATAGATCGATAGTGCATGTCGTGTCATTTCTGGTGATATGTGGTACATTACATGATTCCTCACGGTTGAGGAGATATGGCTTTGTGAAGTTGGAGGACCCTCATGAATATTCTAGAAGTCCCTATAAGGTCAAAAAATAAGTCAATTATTCTAGAAGCTCCTAGAAATTCATCAAGAAGTTTATTAGTCAAAGTGGTTGCAACTAGACATTAATTATGGGTAAAGTTGTTGAAATAAAAAAATAATTAAAAATAAATTAGTTGCAACAAGAAGTGGTGAGTTTATTAATTATGGGTAAAGTAGTTTCAATAAGAAAGTGGATTATACCTAAAAGAGGCAAGTTGGGTAAAACAATTAGAATATGACCCCTAAAGGAGGGAACTTGGAGAGTATAAATAAGAGAGCAAGAGAATCCCATTAACACCTATTGGGAACATTGAATATCTATATTGTGAAAGGTTTATTGCAGGTACTCATTTATACATCGGAAGTTGTGAAATTATGAGGTAGCGAAGGAAGAGTGATGGAAGAGTTTCACAATTGTATACGAGAGTGGGAAATTCATGAAAAACCCTAATTAGGGTCATCCTCGCAGGTCAAAGAGTAAACATCCCATGAGGCATCCCCACGGCTTGCCTATATCCTATCATGCGAGGCCCCACTCGACACCCATATTCGCCACGTGAGACACTACCATATATGAAGATTGAGGAGTGAATCTAGTTGTAGAATATGAAGAGAGGCTACAGGAAGTGTGACATTGTTTAGTAAAACAAATCTATCTGTAGAATCTAAAGGTATGTTATGTGCTTGTTTGTAGTTGGATGTTGGTGATTGTTTGAGGTATGGTCATGGGAGATTGAGTATTTTTCCTTGGAGGACTATTGGTTGTATGGTAGATGTTGCATGAGGAAGATATATAGAGGTACATTTCTACTACTCATGCTATTTGTTGTTGGCACACTTTATTGGGTATATTGTTGAGTCATATCTTGTATCACTTGGTACATGTTTGAGGGTTTTTGGTTAAGGTGTTTTGATGAAGTTATTGGTATATATTGAGGTGGCATAACAGTATGGGTTTTATGCATGGTTGACATGAGGGTTTACTATACATGGTTTATGGATGTTTGTATATGTATGACACATGATTAGAGAGACATAGTTGTACACAGTTTGAGCTATACACATGTGACAATTGGTATGATATCTATGTGGTCAGATCTGATTAGTTGATGAGATTAATGTGATAGGTTGTTGGTACAGGTTTCGATAGGTTGTTGGTACAGGCTGTGATAGGTTTTTGAATTACATGGTTGATGTGCATGATTGACACATGATATGGTAAAATATTGATACTTGGTATAGTTGATGCACTTGTTATGGTACATGGTTGATGGTACATGTTTAGGTACACGTTTGGTGCATGGTTGATGCACTTGTTATGGAAAATGGTTGATGGGATAGGTTGAGGTACATGTTGATGCATGGTATAGGTTGGCACTTGGATGAGACACATATCTTGTGATGGTATGCAGTGATCTTGGTACATTCTTGGTAGAGGCATGATCAGAAAAGATCTTTTAAAGATTGTGGTTGAGTTTTTAAAGAATGAGTTCATTAACCATTTAGGAATTTGAAGAAAGAGGAAGAATTAAAGATTTAACATAGAAGCCATAATAAGATATATATATCTGGAAATTAACACAAATAATTAGCAAACCATAACAACAAAAATTTTAACAGAGTTTGGCAATATCGCCTACGTCTCCCGGCCTTTTGTCTTGGTGGGTGAGGTTTTCTTATTTCTCTTAAAAGCTTCAAATGGATTACAAATTGATCTAGATGTGTTCTTATAGATATCAAGAACCCAACACAACTGACGACACTGAAAACGGATGAATGAAGCTCCCGGAAATGGCCCACAAAGTTTCTCTCCTCAATACCTTCCCTGCATAAAAATGGCCTTGAATGACAAATTCCTCAACATTTCTCCTTCTTTGAACCTCCCTAAGGCTTCCAAGAACATATGGTTTATATAGGCTTCAAATGGTAACATCCTCCCAACTTCCTCCCAATATCTGGCCTCAAAAAGAGCTCCAGATCCTCCAATAATGGCCAAAATCTCCCAAAACAGGCTAACAAATGACTAAAAAATATATTATATAGTTTTAAAACCCATATTTTGGGAAAAATCAAGTGCATCCCTCGATTTCTGGGCCCCTTTTCATATGCACTCCCTCCATGTGGCCGAGGGCTGGGCTAGCTTGTTTGGGCTCCTCTGGTCCTGGATCCTAGTCTCATGGCTTGGGCCATATGGCCATGCCCCAAACCTCCCATGTGCACCTAGTTGGTTAGAACCCGAGTTCTTATCTCTTGGTCACGGGTTAGGTGCCATGTGTTAAGCATTCCCCCCCACCGACCAGGGCTAGCCCTTAATCTTCCAACACATTCAACTTAAAACACTATTCCACCATGTATGGTTAATCTCTGCCAGGTAGCCCATCCGATCTGCGTGCTCTCCTGAAGTCACTATCTCCCTCGAAGGTCATGGATACGATTCCTGAGAGTTTCTAACAATTTTTTACCTAGCCATCATTGGGAAAATTTTGGGTGCCATGTGGCACCCTCTGATTGGGCCATGTTTCACCCTGGGATTGGGTCATACTACTAATTCATCGACCCAGTTAGCTTCCCAGTCAACACTACCATGTCACCTTTGTACCTTCCATGTGTCTGTCATACTTGCCGCGTGTCATACCTGCCATGTATCATCTGTACTTCACAGTCACCTTCCCAGTCACCTGCCATGCCATCTTGTCGTATGCCCAATTGTCATCCGTACAACCATGTGTCCACCTGTCATTGGGCCATGTCACTGTACAGACTACCACATGTCATCCGTACAGTGACATGTGTCAAATCCATATAGTACCAACTCATCTTGAAAGTGATGAAAATGAGTGACATGTGTCACCTCCTGGTGATGCCACGTAAGCATGCTGATGCCATCATGACATCATCCTAATGCATGTTGATGTCACCTATCGTACCTACTGACATCAGCACTGAATTTGACCATTTTAACTTTTTACCAATTTGGGATTTCATTCAAAACATGATAACTTTCACATACCATGTTTGTTTGAGGAAACAACTATATAGGGAGAATCAATGTGATGAGGCGAACGCAATGTCATTGGTTTTGTCAGATTGTAAGAACTTTTATTTTTAGGCCTTCCTGGACCCATTTTGGTTCCTAGATCCATTTTGGATCACGTCTCCCCACTAGGACCTTTTGGTCCTCCAAAAGGATACTAACCAGTCATCAAGTGCGAGATAGGCCACCCCACTTGTTC
The DNA here is from genome assembly GCA_009831015.1 of Picea engelmannii. Taxonomy (NCBI): domain Eukaryota; kingdom Viridiplantae; phylum Streptophyta; class Pinopsida; order Pinales; family Pinaceae; genus Picea; species Picea engelmannii. The sequence continues at coordinate 504,854 of ML799434.1, read as the reverse complement.
TTTGTCTTTAAACTCTGTCCTATGCACCTGTCTCATCAAGATCAATTGCAAAAAAAACCATGACAACTGACAACATATTGCTAGTCACTTGTACTCTGTCACATCTTACTGAAGCCACTATCATCCATGTTGACAACATTAGCAATGATAACATCAGAAATATGATTGCAAATGAGCTAATATGTTTTTAGTACTTGCACGACATTAGCTTATCTTGAAGCAAATTATGATTGAACTTCCATTCTACAATCATCGCATGTTCATGCTTAATATCAATTAATTGATTTGGCACAATTATAGGTGTGTTTCTTGCATGAGATTCCTTCCTTAATTGTTCCATTGTTTGAAGAGATTGATTTTCTTTTAAGTGATGAGCATGTACCACATATTCATTTCCTTCATTGATTAAGTGATATTGATTTTGTTCCCTGTAGAAGATTTCTGTGCAATCATACAAATAGGGACTGCCTAAGACCATTCCACATTCATTTAGTGGCACCACACCACATGTTACCTCATCCAAAAACTTAGATGAAATTGCAAAATTTAAAGTGCATTTCTTAGTTATGTGCAATTTATGATTGTTTCTTATCCATTTAAGTGAGTAAGGTTTATGATGCATCTGAGTGTTTAATCTCAAATTTTTAACCACTTCTTATAAAATCAAGTTATATTGAGATCCACTATCTATCAATGTTTCGACCTTAGTATGCCTCATTACGACCCTTATGCGAAACAATTTACTTCTAGAATCAAATCCATCACCAATTTTACCTGTCAAACCAACCGTTGTTATTTTAGACTCATCACTCGAATCTGATCCCAAGTCTGGTGTTCATGATGTTGCTGCAACTGTTTGCCTCCCTTTCCTTTCTTTGAACCACTTCAGTCTCTTCTTGGGATGCAATTTCCAGCAATGGTCATCAACATGCCCTTCCTTGTTGCAATGCTTGCAAGAGATATTATCTTCCCTTCTTGTCACTGAATTTTCTTTCATACCATTCCCCTTCCTTTTGTCCTCTTTTCTTGAAGACGATTCCCCTGATACACCAAATCATGTTTTCCCTACCTCAATGTATGTTGCTTGAACATAAACCTCATCAAGTTTAGTAGGTCCAAACATAAATACAGTTTTACAAATGTGTGTAGGTAAGCTTCCTATATACTTCATAAGAGTTTCTTGGGTATGTAATGGAATGTCTAACATTAATGGCATCTTACAAAATTCATCTGTGTATTCTTGCACTATTTGTCCCTTTCTTAGTTCAAAATCTCTCCATTCAATTAAAGCCCTCTCTTTATAACCCCAAGGACAATTTGTTTTTCTGAGTACATAAACAAAAACTTGCCATGATGGAAATACATTACCCACTTGTTGCATGCCATTTTGCAACTTGCTTTTCCACCATATGAGTGTTGTGCCTACAATTTGAAGCGATGCCAATTTTATTTGAGTTGCATCATCCTTCATTTGTTGCACACTGCAATAAACTTCCATTTGTTTGACCTAGTTATCAAGCCTCTCTGCATTGACTTCACCATCATACATGGGTAATTAAAACTCCACATCAAGCTTAAGTAAAGGCATATCATGTTTATGTTTATGCGAATGTTTTCTTGTGGTGGATTTGGAACTTGTGCTTGAAGAAGAAGAAGTTTATGGAGAAGAAGGAGGTGAAGGAGGAAGTTTAGGAGAACCCTCTCCTTCTTCACTTTTGGCCTTTGAATATTCACCTAGAATTGGTCTCTTCCTCTCCAAGTAATCATCATATAAAACCTTTACCATCTCTGACATGGAGAAGAAGGTGTTTTGAAACTCTATCTCATCATGAGAAAGTCCCTCTTGCGATACCATCTTCTCACTTTGAGAAGTTATCTTTCTCTATCCAATCTTAGGATTCTCTTCAACAAGCTTACCTTCACCACAATTCAACTTTTCCCTAGTAATTATGCAAACTCAAAAACCAACTGTCAACCTTCTCTGATACCACTTGATCCTAAAAGATCTTTTAAAGACCATGGTTTAGTTTTTAAAGCATGAGTTCATTAACCATTTATGAATTTGAATAAAGAAGAGGAATTAAAGATTTAACATAGCAACCATAATAAGATATACATATCTGGAAATGAACACAAAGAATCAACAAACCATAATAGAAAAATTGTTAATGGAGTTCAGCAATATCGCCTACGTCTTTGGGTCACTTGTCTCAGTGGGTGAGGTTTTCTTATTTCTCTTCAAAGATTAAAAACTAATTTGGATGTGTTTTTTTAGATCTCAAGAACCCAACACAACTTATGGCACTAAAAATGGATGAACAAAGCTCCCGAAAATGGCCCGCAAAGTTGCTCTCCTCAATAGCTTCCCTGCATAAAAATGTCTTTGACTGACAAATTCCTCGACATTTCTCCTTCTATGAATCTCCCTAAGGCTGCCAAGAACCTCTTGTTTATATAGGATTAAATTTGGTAACATCCTCCCAATATTTGGCCTCAAAAAGAGCTCTAGATCCTCAAATAATGGCCAAAATCTCCCAAAACAGGCTGTAAAATCACTAAAAAATATATTATATAGTTTTGAAACCCATATTTTTGGAAAAATCAGGTGCAACCCCTGAATTATGGGCTCCTATTCATATGTGTTCCCTCCATGTAGTCGAGGGATGGGCTGGTGTTATCAGACTAATCGGTAGGTGCAGACACTAACAGATCTCCCTAGATCCACCTGGATCTAGAACAAAATAGGACATGACATGACTCTTTCCCTAAGTTGCAATCATTGAATTAGCTAGTAAGGAGGAACAAGTGACGTACCTTTATATCGCTTCCTTAGGCCTCTGTTGCTCCCGCTTCACTCCGGTGCTCTCGTAAGGTCAAGACCAAGACAACAAAAACCAACCAAAGTGAAGATAGAAAAATGTATTCAATGTCAACTTATGCATATGATCAAGGAATTATACAATAAAGTAAGAGTGACTTTATGAGAAAGGGACATGCCACTGTATCATATTAATTGAAAGTAGAAGATACAACCTGATTGCCTTGATGTTGCAAGCTTCCTTTTGGTGACTCTTGGTTCCAACACACACACTTGCTCTGTACTTGCATGAAGAAGATCCAATTCTTCTTGATAGACCAACTAGAGCCTTCAAGCCTCTATCCAAGCAGGGTTCTTCACACAATTCCTTCACCAATTCTTCAATTAATATTTCTTAACCTTTTCCATGAGAATGCTTTCAATATATAGGAGAGGGTGAGGTGGTTACATGGATGAGAATGATCCCATCAAATCAGAGAAGCTAGTAAAATGAAAACCATGTGAATGCCAACTCATTCTCTAAAATATTTCCTTCTAGAACCCTCGAGACCTCTTCTCTTTCCAAAGCTTAAAAACAAGTTCACACCCTGTGTATATAGAAAACTGCGAGAAGTTCACACCCTAGATGAAGGTGGCCTACAAGAATGAGTCATTCTCGCACCCTAGGCCATATGTAGCCTGCAAACCCACTTTAAAAATATGTATTCTGGAATGAGATAAATGCCACTTTTCTTAGGAGAAAGTTCTAGTTGGGAGCTTGAATACACCCTTGTTAAGATATCACCAAGATGACCAAAATCATGTGTAACAGAATGCCCCCCAAAGTATGAGGCCGAAATCTGTGACAACTGAAATACTTTGTAAACTGCGTGTGTGTGTCAGAAACCAGGAGCACACCTAATCGGAAACTTGCAAACAATCAAGCATCGACAGAATATCATACCATTTTTGAGGTAGGCATTACCATGCTCAGATCACAGACAGACGACATCATGAACATAGGTCATGGCCACCAATCATACATCATGGATCCATGCCATCAAAATATCGCATAGCCACCAAGAATACACTATGGATCTATGCAAGAAGATTTAAATTAAGACGACATAGCCACGAGACATACAAAGTGGATCTATGTGTCGACAAGTTATACATATTCCATCGCAACTTGGATCAAAAAGATGAGACCCAGGGTCTCCAATATCGTCACCTGAAAGTACGAATCTAACCATGTGATTACATACGCTGAGGTCGAACATGATAGAAACCACTTGATTACCATTCATTGATGAAACTGTTAACAAGTGTGAGGGAAATCACCATTAATGTCAATGACTCCCAAGGTACACTAGTACAATCCATCGAATGTGAATAAATCAGTTGAGGTCAAACATCCGACAGAGTCTCCCGATCAGGGGTCAATGATGAAAATCCACTGTTGAAAGCAAGAAAACCTGCCATTGAGGCATGCAATTTCCAAGGTACCAAATAATTTCTAAGTCTTGTTTTTGGATAATGAGCTGGAGTCGATGGAACAAAACTCGTCACAAGAGGGCCTTGATGTATCCCTCAGCAATGACACGAAATGAGTAACATATTTTGAAGTTGAAACAGAGTATGATGTAGGTTGAACTGGACACAGGGGAGGATGACATGGAGAGAATGGACAACTGCAGATGGTTGACTCAATAGAGGTTTCAGATGAACTTCTCTTGAGCATATGAATGACACGACTATTGATTTGGAAGCACTTACTCAGAGACGACTTAGGATATGACCTTGTAGCAAGTCGAATGAGAGATAAGTGGATTTCCCAAACTGGCTTCAGATAATTAATAGGGGGGTGTCATGTTCAAGAGTGACACTTACTGCCAATAATATGAATGTGAAAACACATCCCTTTCCCAAATTTCCCCCGACCATTTCTGGCGAGTACCTTTTTATTTTTATGCAAGCTTGAGGAGGATAACATATGCTTGTTTATGTAAGCTCATTCTTTGGATGATTCCCTTGGAGTATGTTTAACGAACCCTAGGAAGGATTGGTTCAGTCCCATTACGGGTCTTTCAATGTTTGTTTAACAAGTCCAAAGATAGAAAACTCGAAGGTTTTTCATGATTATAGAGTCTGGAAGAACACTTAAAAGAGAACTCTCTCAGTTCCTTTTTCGTAAAGTAGTCTGATGAGATCTAAAAAGAGATAAACTATCGCTCAACAGATGTTTTCTTCAAATACTTTAACGAGCATGAAAATAACAATATCGTTCGACAATCTTTTCATGTTTAGAGAGTCTAAAAAGAGCTTAAAGGGAACTCCAGGGGGTTCCTTTTTCGTGTAACCTTTACGAGTCCGAAAAAGTGATAAAAGTATACTCGGTTACATTCTCACTTATTTACGAGCATGATAAAGAACAAAGACTAAGCTCGGTAACTTATTCTCATGTATTTACGAGCATGAGAAAGAACAAAGACTAAGCTCGTGATTGTTTTCATTTTTACGCAAGCTTTAAAAACAAAACAAAACTATGCTTGGGATAGATTTTAATTTTACACAAGCTTAAAAACTAAACAAAACTATGCTTGGACCTGGTTTCATTTTTACACAAGCTTGAACCAGAGGAAACTATGCTTGAGGTAGGTGGTTTCATTTTTACACAAGCTTGAACCATAGAAAACTATGCTTGTGACTTCCCAACGCATGGTTGGTACTTAGCCCCCAGCTTAAGAAGCTAGTGGCTCTAACTTCAACATGAAGTCCAGAGGGTGTAAGCAATGTCCCCCAAGTTTTGTTACGTCCAACTACAAAGGAGAATGAAATGAAGCTTCAAATACTAGATGAAGGACTTGACTCAAATAGAGAGGGGGAAAACTATTTCATTTTTTAACGAGATTGACACAGAAACAAGAACTATGCTCAAGTCTGGTTTCATTTTTTAACAAGCTTGAAATTAGAAAATCATGCTCAAAGACCTCTATTTCATTTTTTAATGAGGTTGCCTCATAGACACAAAAACTATCCTCGTGAGTGGCTTCATTTTTTAACGAGCTTGAAATCAGAAAACCATGCTCATAGACCTCTGTTTCATTTTTTAATGAGGTTGCCTCAGAGATGCAAAAAATATCCTTGGAGTCTTCTTGATCATGGATTCCAAGAGGACAATTCTCTAGAAGGAGACCATGTCAAGGGACAAAACTTTGTCATGGCTTCCAAGAGGTCTTCACTGGAAGGAAGAAACACACTCTAGAAGGACACCATGTCAAGGCTAGCAACATGAGTAAATAGATCAGGCTCTAACAACCCTATCAAAGAGATCACCATGTCAACTATTGGATCTAAGTCATCAGAAGTTGAAGCCATGGGTGACAATGCCACATAATTGACCTATGGCAGGGGCGATACTGTCTGGATATAAGAACCATTTAGGGAGTGTTGGCAGCCAATTCATTTTTTTTTAATTACTCTAAAAAAGCTGCCTACACCTCTTGTCTCATTAACGACAAATCATCGTCGTATTGTGATTCTAGATATTTGTTTCATTTTGCGACAATTGCAATTTGGTTTCGATTCAGTTTTCACAACTGAAAGTGCGAAAACACCTCTTTCATTGTTTGGACTGTCGTCGTCTTTTATTGATTGTTCCGAGAGACACTTGACCATTGGTTTATCACATGACTGCAAAAGATTTTTTTCAAACTTATGTCCTTTGGCCTACTCTTACCTTGATTGCGCATTTGGACCTGTTTGATTACTAAGCCTTTGAGCATGAAGATTTACTGGTTTTATTTGATCCTATAAAGGTTATGATTGATTTTGGTCTTATATTCTTTGATCCTTATTGCTATGGGCTCTTGACTCATTTGATTATATGAAATTTTTGGTTGCAATGTTCTAAAAAACTTTGAGATATAAATATTTGAATGTGCAACGAATGCATTGGAAAAATCTATAAGTTTGATTGGAGAAGTGATATTGGTTTGAGTTTCACAAAGGCACTTTGATTAATCTTTTGGATTTCAATTTTATAATCGTTTCTTGGTACATTATTATGTGAGTTTGATTTTACATTTGATAGTTTTGAACTATGCATTGGCGCGATTGAATTTGGTTTGAAACGTTTGATGGATCGTTGGTTAATGTTGTATGTCATGTTGGATTAAACTGAACAACTGGCACATGATTATAACACATGGTGTCGATGGATGGCACGTCGATATGGTTGTACACCTATTTGGTTGGCTGATACATATGGTTTAAACGATTATGATTATGGATGGGAAAGCACTGTACTTAGTCATTAATACACTGCATGGCGGTGGTAATCCCACCACCTTCGCACGCATGCAGTTAATACTTGCCTCTTTGGGCGCTGAAGCTGTTAAACCCTATCGTTTTTCAACCCTGTGTCTTGTATTGCTTAATCCAAACTCCACCATGCACAGAAGCCATGGCTCCTGTCATAAGGGGCGATCCCAACGGGTGCCAAGCACTGTTGATGTTTGATGGTGCGTATAGCGATCTGGAAGAGTTTGGGTGGCTCAATTTCATAAGGAAATTTGATGGTTATAACCTCACTGTGGCTCGGAAATTTGCGTTATCGTTCAATGGCTGCCGAGCCAAAGTTGGAGATGTCTAGCTTGAAATCACTGAACGGTTCCTCAGCTTGCCAACCAGCCTGCCTGTCACAGGACAAAAATGGTCGAAAAGTTGCAAGGTAAACGATGTTCCGTGGACATTACTGTTCCAATCTCGCATAGTGAACTCCTGCGATAGAGGTTTGCCTGCAAAGATGTTGAAACCCCGCTGGCATGATCTCCTCATGGTAATCAAGCAATTTATTGCTTGCGAGGGCAGGTACGGGTTTGTTTTTCTGTTTCACCTTCGTTTATTGATGGTTTTTATGGGTTTTGAACTTAGTATGCCCCACTACCTACACAGAAGTTTGTTCAAGATGGCCAAGCGTTACAAACGCAACCAGGCTGATACCAACCTCTTCCATGTGGGATTGATTAAAATTTGTATGGTATACGAGTTGGGTTTACGTCGGGACTGTTGGGGTGATTTTCTTATTCGTAATGGTTATGAAGAATCAAACCCTCCGCAGGTTGATAAGCCTATGGTGGTCGAAACCCAGCCTTTTCCCCCTGTGCCTTATAACGTTTTACTACCCAAACCTAAACCCGATTCACCTACGAATTCGCCCATGGCTGTGACTAAACCGGTTGAAATTGATAAGCCCGCAGCCAAAAGGACTAAAGCTAAAACTGATGCTAATGCTAGAGGCAAGAAAAATGCAAGGTTAATATCTCGCATGGCGAGAAATAAGCCTAAACCCCTTGCCAAAACAGAGCCTATCGTGGTCAGCGTAGACTCTGATTCAGAAATTGAACGTTTTCTCGCCGAAGAGTATCCTTACTCAGAGGGCTTGTGTAGCAATCCACCTTATGATTTTGTTAATAATTTACCTCCTTGTCTGCGGGATAACTCTGACTTCCCTGGTATTGAACCACCCCATGAAACCCTCGGTGAATCGTCGAAACCCTCGACTGCTCAACCTGTTGCTCCATCTTGTGATTAGTGTGAGTTGTGGTTAGAGAGATACTACTTGGATGTCCCAAGGTTGCAATCCAAAATCCACGATTTGGAAAACCAAGTGGCAAAGCGAACTGGTCAGAATGAAAAGGTACAACCCAGCGACAAGAAGCAACGAACCACTGGTTAAATCTTGTTCAAAAATTCCGAATCTGCTACAGCAATTGTCAATTCAAAATTGACATAATCTCAGCAACTGCGATGGTATAATTTTCACTCATTTATATTAAAATCTGTGTACATATTTCACCTGCTCTGTTACATAAGCATGCTTCGCTGTACATAATTTTTGTGGTGATAAATCAATTTTCATTATAGTTTAAGATTCGATTGGATTTGGTTTTTATTCGATGGATCATCGAATAGATATGAATGTTCAAATTTAGTTCGATGCTTTGTTAATAAGACACGTTGTTAATATTTTTAAAAATAGACTGTTGTTGGTATTGCAATTTTCAAATACAGTCAATGGTATGATTTGAATTAGTTATGAGTAAATATGATTGATAAATGGGTTAACTATTTTTGTCTTTCAACCAGATCTGATACTTATTCGATTCTCGTTATTGTTTGAATTGGATCCTGCTCAGGATTTCGATAT
>ML799434.1:461460-489196 GCA_009831015.1 Picea engelmannii | reverse complement strand
TATATATATATATATATTGAATGCCATCGTAGATGATACATTGATCATAAACTGTTGAACATTTTTTATAAAGTGGAATAATATATAATGTGGTTAAAAGTGGTATAAATTGTTCATATTGATTCACCCCCCCTCTCAGTATTCCAACAATTGGTATCAGAGCAGTCCTTCAAGAATCAATTTAACCACTGGAAGGAGATCATGGAGTACACTAATATTGGAGCACTAATTTTTTATGGTATAAATTATGGATTGTGGAGTATAAGGATGATTTTGTTTTTATAGGAACAAGGATTTGGTGTATGGTGAGAAGTACTAGACAGATACAAAGCACTGACCACTCCCATAAAAAACAAGGATGGAAAGAAGCTCAAAGAAAATAATTCAAAGGATAAAGGTACCATTTTGAATAGTCTTTCTAATTTAGTATTTGTTAAGGTTATGCATTGTGATTCTGTAAAATATCTCTGGTATAAGCTTCAAAATATTTATGAAGGAGTTGCTAAAGTCAAGGGAGCCAAACTCCAAATATTTAGAGCTTAGTTTGAACAATTGAAAATGAAGGAAGACGAAGACATTGCAACATAATTTTTGTGAGTTGATGAAGTAGTCAATACTATTAAAGTTCTGGGAGAAGAGATGAAGGAACCAATCATTGTTCAAAAGGTACTAACGTCTCTACCTATGAGATTTGATCCAAATATTTCAGCCTTGGAAGAAAAAAAATACCTAGACACTTTGAGCATGGATGAGCTACACGGGATACTCACTGGCTATGAAATGAGAAGAGAATAGGAGAACCTAGTCACAAAGGAAGAAACATTCAAAGCATCCAAAATGAAAATGAAAAAGAGAAAGAAAAATCCAAATTCATATTGTAGTTGCAACGATGATTTATAAGAAGATGAAGAAATGGAAAAATTCGCAAGAAAATTGCAAAAAGGAACCAGTAAATACAAAGGTATGATTCCATTGAAATATTTTAATTGTGGTAAAATTGGTCATATTGCAAATAAGTATCCTTATGCTAAGAAGTTAGATAGTGATGAAGAGGAATATCCCAAGAAATAAAAGAAATATCAAAAGGGAAACAAGAAAGATAAAAGGAAAGTCTTCGAGAAAAATCTCTACTCAAGAGAAGAAAATTCCTCATCCGATTAAGATGTTGAATGTGATAGAAACTCAGAGAGAGTACTCTTTATGGATACAAAAAAAAAAGAAAAAAAATAAGGTGAAGTGGATCTTGAGGAAGAATTAATCAGTTCTTTAACTGAGCTAAATAAAGAAAGGAAGGAAAACAAATCACTTAAAGAAGAAAACATCTACTTAAAAACCCAACTTGAATAATGAAAGAGAAAGGAAGAAGTAATGCAGATCCAGATGCTAAAGAAAGAAAAAGAGTGTGAGAATCTTGAAAAGGAAATCATGACATTGAGAGTTGAAGTCAACCAGCTCAGAAAGTACTTGAAAAGTTCTCAAGTGTTAGAAAACATTCTCAACAGTCAAAGGCCATACAATGACAAATTTGGACTAGGATACAAGAATGTTTATTTTGAGGAAGGTTCAATCTCCATGACAAAAGAAACAAAACAAAGGAGTTATGCAAAAGTTCTCAAAAGAAGGAATCATGGTCAACAAGAATTAGAAAGGAATGAAAATAGAAGACCGTCTACATTCAAGCAACATAAAAGCTTCAATCATTTTGAAAGAAACAACCAAAGAGAAGATTGTAACCAGCCAAGGCAGGATTTCAGAAGGATTAGACCACAAAGAATATCATTCACTCCGAGGTATGTAAATTTATTTTATGGTCATTGTTTTAATTGTACTAACTTTGGACATAAAGTTGTATATTGCAGGGCTTATGAATGAAATTATAAGGAAATAAATGCTTATGTGGCCCCACAAAATATTGAATGTTGCAAATGCCACAACTATGGACACATAACTCAAAATTGTAGAAGCATGATAAATCCTCCCATGAAAGAAAATATTGATGACGGATACAAGAAGGCTTGGAGAAGAAGTGAAAAACAAGAAGAGCAGGTAAATGAAGAACAGGTCCAAGAGATCATACTTACAGAATTTCTAGCAACACAAGATCATGATGAATTTAGAGGAAAAGAGGAAATTGTTGGAAATGAGGCAGAGGATGAAGAACAAGATGTCAAAACTTAGGATGATGACATAATTCAGAAAGAGGATGAAAATGAATATGCCTCCATAGATGAAGAGGAACATTAATCTGCATCAGAGGAAGTATTGTTTTGATCCATCTAGATTGGAAAATCCCAGTAAATATGAATGTTAGACAAAGGGAGTCAGTGTAGTAGCTATTGTAGATCAAGGGAACCATCCTTCAAGTAGGTTGACGTATTTGCAGAGAAATATTCAGAGAAGTCAGATAGAATAAGTACAAAATGATATATTGATCGATTGAGAAGTAGTGTTCTCACATAGTTGTAGCAGATTCAATAGAAGTCTCCATAATAGTACAGTGACAGATGGGTCAACATTGTGGATAGTTGAGTAGAAGATTTATGGGCACTGTGTGTCATAGGGATAGAGATGGATTCATGATATGCTTATCATGTACATAAAGCATGGGTTAGAGAAGATGCATAAAAATGTATTTACAATTCGAATAAGTGGAATCAGTTGGTCACAGAAATGCAAGCAGTGAAAGGCACAACAAAAAAGGGAAAGAGAAACTATTAGCAGAAGATATATCATCGTAAGGAAATTGTTGAACAATATGGTCAAGTAAACATGACAAGTAAATAAAGAAATCAAATTTTGAATGAGTTTTAAATATGCCAGTGAAATTCAAGAGGAAGCACTAATGGACAATAAGCAACAATGGAAGAGAGGAAAATAAACATATATAGGTAGTCGTACATTGATCTACATCTTACAAAAAATTCAAGGGAAGAAAAATCATGAGAGAAAGAGATCCAGATAGGAAAAGCAGTAGCATGCAAAGAGGGGGAGACATATCGACAGGGGGAGTTATCTTTTGTCAAAGAAGGAAAGAAATAACAAAGGCATAGTAATTAAGAGAAAGAACATATGCATGATGATAGGGGGATAAATCCCAAGGAGAGATACCCTTTTCTATTGATGTCAAAGAGGGGTGAGTGAGAAAAAATGATGAGGAGAAATGGTCACAAGGGGAGCATGAGAATTGGAGCATCAATGTTTCCATCAATGTTGGTGTTGTCATCAATTCCAAAGGGGCAGATTGTTAGACATTTGGTTTGGACAGTTGGTTGTCATTGATGTCAACCCTCAGAGATTGATGTCAATCCTTGGAGAGGTCTAGAGATGTTGGAAATTTGTATGATAGATATTAATGGTGAGTTAGTTGGATGCATTTGATGTATTATACATGTAGCCCCAAAGGTGTGGTTAAGGAAACCAATTTTGTATGAGAAATACAAACATTAAGATCAATGAATTTGCAGGTAAGACTATTATAGATGGATAGTACAGTTTGTCCCATTTCTGATTATATGTGGTACATCACATGGTTCCTCGCGATTGAGGAGATATGGATTTGTGAAGTTGGCGGACCCTCATGAATATTCTAGAAGCCCCTATAAGGTCAACAAAGAAGTCGATTATTCTAGAATCTCCTAGAAAGCCATCAAGAAGTTTACTAGTCAAAGTTGTTGAAACTAGGAGTTAATTATGGGTAAATTTGTTGAAATAAGAAAATAATTAAAAATAAATTAGTTGCAACAAGAAGTAGTGAGTTTACTAATTATGGATAAAGTAGTTGCAACAAGAAAGTGGGTTAGGCCTAAAAGAAGGAATTTGGGTAAGACAATTAGAATATGACCCCTAAAGGAAGGCACTTGGAGAGTATAAATAAGAGAGCAAGAGACTCCCATTACCACCTATTGAACATCAAATTTATCTACAGGGTCTAAAGGTATGATATATGATTGTTTGTAGTTGGATGTTGGTGATTTCTTGAGGTATGGTCATGGGAGATTGATTATTTTCCCTTGAGGGACTATTGGATGTATGGTATATGCTACATGAGTCACATCTACAGAGGTACATTGCAAGTACTCTTTTTGGTTTTTGTTGGCACACTTTATTGAGTATATTGTTGAGTCATATCTTGTATCCCTTGGTACATGTTTGAGGGTTTTTGGTTAAGTTGTGTTGCTGAAGTTACTGGTACAGATTGAGGTTGCATAACAATGAGGATTTGATTCATGGATGATGTGAGGGTTCACTATACATGGTTTATGGATTTTTTTATATGTATGGCACATGATTAGAGAGACATAGTTGTACATGGTTTGAGATATACACTTGTGATAGTTGGTATGAGATCTACATGATCAAATCTGATTGGTTGATGAGATTAATATGATAGGTTGTTGGTGCAGGTTGTGATAGGTTGTTGTTATAGGATGTGATAGGTTGTTGATGTGCATTATTGGCACATGATATGGTGCATGATTGATATTTGGTATAGTTGATGCACTTCTTATGGTACATGGTTGATGGTACGGGTTGAGGTACAAGTTTGGTGCATGGTTGATGCACTTGTTATGGTACAAGTTGAGGTATAGTTTGATGCATGGTATAGGTTGAAACTTGGATGAAACACATATCTTATGATGGTATGTGGTGATCTTGGTACATGCTTGTTAGAGGCATGTGTTGGTGATGTTTAGTATATGCTCTTGGTGATCTTGGCATGAGTTGCATGCATATGAGACTGGATTTGATTTCGTGGATGAGACAATGATTGGTTGGACATGTTTTTGTGACAATAATCGGTTGAAAAGGTTGATGTGACAGTGACAGTGGAAGTGGCAGTGACGGTGGCAGTGATTGTAGTAGTGACAGTTGGTCTACACTTATATTTCAAGTCAGAAGAATGGAGCAAGGAAAGGGGGTTGTATCCTCCTTCTGGTTGGTGCCAGAGAATAATGGAGTTGGAGATTCCTTCAAGTTGGAGATTGACAACTAGGTGGTTGTAGCCAACTTTTGGTTGGAGTGGAAGAACCCATGGGGTTGTAGCCTTCTTCTAGTTGGAGATAGAGAATTTAGGGAGTTGTATCTTCCTTCAAGTTGGAGCCTATAAATAGGGGGTTGTATCCTTCTTCCAATTTTAGCTGGAGAATTGGGAAGTTGGTGCTTCCTATGAATGAATTCTTGATATATATATAAGAAATCATTATGTTGTTTTCTCCCATTTGGGTTTCCACATAAATACTGGTGTACTTTATTCTTGATGTGATGTTGCTTATGATTAAATTCTTGTGATATATATATTGAATCCAATCATAGATGTCACATTGATGATAAAATATTGAACATTATTGATAAAGTGAAAGATTATATATTGTGGTGAAAAGTGGTATAAGGTGCTCACACTGATTTGCCTCCCCCCTCAATATTCCAACAAGCTCGACACTTTCTCCATAAATTATTTTTTGGGATCTTTCATAAACTAATATTTTGTAGAGATAGAGGAGAGATCTTGGTGTACGTTCATAGATATGCCCCATGGAAGTTAGGTTTCTTGAATGCTCCTGAAATGAGTTTCAAATAAGTCATATTGGAACTTTCGCTATAACTTCTTTTTTGGGATGTTTTAGACCTTGTGATTATGCAAAGATAAAAGAGATATCTTTGAGTACATGTGCTAAAAATATTAGGTTCACAGTACTTTCAGAGATATGCCCTGTGGAAATTAGGGTTCCTGAATGCTTCTGAAATGAGTTTCAAATAGGTCAGCTTGGCACTTTCACTACAAATTATATTTTGGGATGATCCAAACCTTGACATTTTGTACAGACAAAGGAGAGATATTTTTGTACATGTGGTAAAAATATCATATGTTTTTTCGCTACTTTTTTGAAGACATTCTTTGTGTAGTTTAGGGTTCCAGAATGCTCTTGAAATCAATTTCAAACATGTCATCTTGGCACATTTTCTATAACTTATTTTTTGGGATGTTTCATAACCTGGAATTTTATAGAGGAAAAGGAGACATACATAAGTGCCTCAGGTGAAATTTTCAGAATCATATTTGCAAAATTGTATATGTGGCATGTTGTACAAGTTCATTCTTGAGAAGAGGCCCAAAACAAGAAGCTTTGGGAAAGTTTCCATTTGGAAATTGAAATTTTGGTCAGAACTAGTAAATGCAGAAGTAGTGAGAAGACCTGGTGAAGGAAGAAGCAATGAGTATACCTAGTAAAGACAGAAGAAGTGAGCATACCTAGTGAAGGAAGAAATAACAAGCATACTCCTTGAACATTGGTGCAACTCGGAGATTGTTGTCTCTTCCTAAATTGGTGCTTAGCGGTGGGAATTCGTGTCTCCAATTGATTGGTGACTACAAAATATATAAGATATTGGTGTCTGATGTTAATTTGGTTCTTAGCGATGGATATTGGTGTCTATAAATATATGAAAGATATTAGTGTCTCTTGCTAAGTTGGTTCTTAGCGATGGGGATTGGTGTCTTCTGTAGGTTGATGTTTATGAAGATTTGTAAGAGTAGGTTGGTTCCTACCAAAATTTGTTCTAGTGGGGATTGGTGTCTCTAGTAGGTTGGTTCCTGCAAATATTTTTAATAGTAGGTTGGTGTCTACAAAGAATTATAAATAGAATTTTCATGGTTTTTTCCTGAAATGGTTTCCACATAAATCTTGTGTTCTTTTATGTGCAGTTAATATGTAACTATTTTATTATGGTTGATGAATGTCTGAAAAAGAAAAATATATATATTATACTAATTCACCCCCCTCTTAGTATAAGTGTTTTCTCATCAAAGCACTAGCTCTGCCTGATTTCACAAAGAAATTTGTTTTGGAGTGTAATGCCTCAGGGAAAGGAATTGGTGCAGTTATCATGCAAGACGAAAATCCCTTGGCCTTTATTTGTAAGCAACGTTTTGAGTGACACTTCATAAAATCCACATATGATTTATTTTTTTTGGATATTTTGCATGTGGTGAATATTTGGTGTCCTTACTTGATTTGGAAACACCTCCAAATTAAAATTGATCATCGTAGCCCTAAATATTTTTTGAAATAGCATATTTCATCCCCTGAGAAACACAAGTGGCTTACCAAAATGTTCAACTATGATTATGAGATCATTTACAATAAGGGAAAAGAGAATGTGGTAGATGATGCTCTTTCTAGGAAATATGAAGAAGAAGGGTCCCTCTTTTCACTCTCCTTCATTTAGATGATTCGTTGAAGGCTTTTTTCCATGAATGGTTTCAATATCCCAAAATTTATATCTTTTTCCATCAATTGCAACAAGATGCTAATTTGTATCTAGGCTACAATTGGAAAAATGAGGAGCTTTGTTATAAAGGTCACATCTATTTAAGAAAATAGTCCAACTTTAAATCCATTGTGTTCTCTGAACTCCATGCCTTACTAATAATAGGACATTTTGGTTTTCTTAAATCCTATGAATTCATCAAATGTTCCATTTTCTGGGAGGGTATGATGTAGGAAATACATAATTTTTTGGCCGAATGTGATACTTGCCAATGCAACAAGGGAGAAATAATAAAACATCCAGGAACACTACAACATCTCCCTATCCCACTTACTATATGGACATATATCTCTATGGGATTCATCGTCAAATTACCCAAATCTAGTAATAAATCAATCATCATGGTTATGGTTGATCAAATTTCCAAATATGTTCATTTTTGTTCCCTCCAACACCCATTTAAAGCTTCCATAATGGATCAAGTTTTCATGGACAATATATTTAAACTACATGGAATGCCAGAATATATTGTCTCAGACCATGATCCAAATTTCACAAGAAACTTCTAGAAATAATTGTTCATGCTCCAAGGCACCCAATTACATCTCAACACTGCATATCACCCCTGGACTAATGGTCAAACCGAAATTGTTAATGAGTGCTTGGAATCCTATTTGAGGTGATTTGTGTCTGAATTATAATATCAATGGGTTCAGTGGTTACCCCTTGTTGAATGGTGGTACAATACAACTTACCATGGTGCCACTCACATGACTCCATTTCAGGAGGTATATGGTCAAAATTCCCCTCCAATATTACATGTTAGGTGTCTCCAAGGCATAGGAGGTTGAAATAAACCTTACAGTTTGGGATGGCATTTTATGCACTCTCAAAGACAATTTGGTCATGACTGGAAATCGAATGAAGCAACAAGATTATCAATGTTGTTTTGAACACAATTTTGCTAAAGGGGATTAGGTGTTTCTTAATCTACAAAAATATAAGAAAACATCCCCCAAATTAGACCACTTCTGGAATCTTGCTCCAAATTTTTATGGCCCCTTTAATATCATCAAGAATGTTGGTCCCATGTCTTAAAAACTATCCCTTCCTAATCACTCTAAGCTCCATCTATTTTTTCATGTCTCTTGTTTAAAGAAAGTGATTGGATCCAAGTGCTAGATTCAAACTAGTCTCTCTGAATTAAATGAAGACAGATCCACTTGGTTGCAGGAACAATATTTCATGGCCCAATATGAGAATCATCTCCATCAATGCTTAATTCATGAATTTTTAATAAAGTGGAATGATGCACAACTCGAGGATGCCAAATGGGAGCCAACAACCATTCTACATTAATGTCCACATATCAAGCCTTGAGGACAAGGATTTTATTTAAGGGGGAGGGCATGTTAGGGTCCTAACCTCCCTAACCCCTAACATACATAGAATACTATGCATTTCTATGTAATAGAGGCCATGATTAGTAAATAAGGCCTATGTAATAACGTGAACACAACTATTGTAGGAAGACTTACTAGAATGTTCCAACTCTAGAAAGTTCCTCGTATATAATGTTATTAAGAATATAAAAGTAGTATATATATAGGTATAAATCCTTGTAAAAGTTGTCTTGTGTAATCATTTCTCTATTCGAGGTATTCCCCTCGAAGAGGCAAGTGAACAATGCTTTCTACATTTATAAATGTTTCATATTTCAGCCCATATTGTTAATGTGCTCACTGCTATGTTTCTTTCTACTAAATACTTTGATAGTATTTGTTCTCTTGCTCTAAATATTCTATTTGGTACCTTATAGTCCCAACTAAAGAGGTAGCAGTTGAATATTATACTTCTTGTTTGCATGCACCTATTTCCATGCTTGTTAAGAGAATCGGTAAGAACACTTTAGTTAAAAAAATTGAATAAGATAAGAATGTAGAAAAAGAGATACTAATTTGGGAAAGAAACCAAGGAAATGAGGAAATTGAACCAAGTCTTAAGAAGTTATTTTCTATTCCCAAACCAACCTCTAAAACAAACAATGAGCTTCAAGATAAATACCCTATAGATATGGAGAGTGTTTTAAACTTGGTTAAGCACTTATCAAATGTGATTGTGGTTTCGAAAAAGAACTATGGAGAAGGAACTTCTAACCTTGTAAACTTTAGACCTTTCTATAGGAACAATATCACTTCTCCAAAGGCACCTAAACCTACCAATTTTAACTTGAAATCAAAGGATGTAGGAATGGACAATTATTGCATTAATAATCATCCAAATAATTCTAAAAAAACATGTCCACAGTGGTTACATTTGATGACTTTAGTGGAAAATCAAGTTTTGGATCAACAAAACTATGTTGAACCACCTATTCAAAAAGTTGTAAATGAAGAAGTTGTGAAAGAAGAGGAGGAAACTAGGGAGGAGACAATGTTCTTATGTGAAAAGTCACTTGGTATTCAAGATGATGAAGAGAAAATGGTGGAAAAATTTAGGCTACTCCAACAATACAAAGAGATTACAACTTAAGAAATAAGGGGAATGTTCACTCAAATCCTTATACATCACAACTTACCATTAATCCTATGAAAACTATAGTTCCTTAACGACCCAAGAAAGAAGCAGTGAAAAACATATCTTGGATGAGCATGGATTACTATGAAGTTTGGGTGAAACCCTGAAACCTTTCACAGAGAACCTAGATAGACAAAATTCATAGAAAGCTTACAAAAGGAACTAGAGAGAGAGAGAGAAGCAAGATTGAGAGAAATAATAGAATTTTATTAACACTACATATAAAATTGAATTTCAAGAGTGGAAATTTATAATACTCTATAGGAGAGAGGAGTAATGCATACTAGGTTGAGCTTCTAGTGTATTCACATGTAATAACAAAGATAAAATCCCTCTTAGTATCAATTAGCTAGCCATAAATGGATTTAGCTAGTCATAAATGGAGTTATCCATGCACAAGTGAGAACTTAAGTAGAAGTGCACACTTATCTAGGAGAAAAATATTCTCACTCAAGTGCACTCTCTAGCCATGGAATGGGAATTATCTCCTAAAATCAAGGAATGAAGCGCTCTTCCTCCTAGAAGATAGGAATTTAACTAACTGTGGTTTATGAGCCCATGGTAATTTCCCATGGTATTACATATAGGTGACCACCATATAGAAATACACATACTATAAATAAAACTGTTATAAATAGCAGTCCTCCTAAATAGTAGGAAAATGTGCATGTACTCCAACACCCTGCTAAAGCACAACTGGGGTGTGCACAATGAATGAGTCTCGACAAGTTTTATCCATGTTAGGTACCCATTTTACAATGCATCTAATGAACGAATACTAAAAAAGGAGGAAAGAGGGGAAAACTCATGAGAACCCCCCCTCTCAAAGTACATTGCATACAAAAATGAATAAGGAAAGAAAGACAATTGCTAAGAAACTATATCCTTCACTTGAAGGATACCTCACAACAATGCAAGTTTATGCTTGGTGAAGATTTTTTTGAAGATGTCGAAGTATGTATGGATCTGATGAATTCCTTTGGAAACTAGTATTTCCTTGTACCTCCTCACCTATCCATCTACTTACCTCTTGGTCCTGTAGACCCATCTACACTTGAAAATATTTGATCTAGGTGGATATCAGTGGCCACCCAACTCTTCCAACTGGCTCACATACAATATTCATCTTGGACGTTTATTTTTTATCTTTTTGAGTCCTAAACGTTCGAGGCTCATCACCTTGTGGAATCCCAATTGTGTTGGTGAAGAATAAAGACAGGACTTGGCGACTTTGCATTAATTACCGAGCCCTAAATAAAATCATAGTCATGAACTGGTACCTAATTCCATGAATCAATGATCTCCTTGATCATCTCAAGGGAGACAAATAATACAATACGATTCATCTGAAGTCTAGCTACCACCAGGTCCCAATAGAGCAGATCGATGTATCGAAAACTGCCTTCAAGTCCAAAGAAGGTCTCTTTGAATGACTGGTCATGCCATTTGTCTTGACACATTCCCCAACAACTTTCATGACAATGATGGAAAATATCTTGTGATATTTAATCAATTATTTTGTGGTGGTGTATTTGGATGACACTCGCATCTTCAACAAGAGTTGAGCGGAACACTTGAATCATATTCAATAGGTTCTGCACACTCTGCGACAACACAAGCTATATGAAAATTTGGAAAAATGTTCCTTTGACATGAAACAGGTCTATCACCTAGGCTACATTGTTGATGAGCACGCGATGCATGTCGATCAAGCTAAGATCTAGGTCATCTATGACTGGCCATCCCCGAACACACTCACTGAGCTTCGAAGCTTCTTATGCCTTACTAATTTCTATTGCAGGTTCGTGTTGGGATTATCCCACATTGCATGGGTCCTTAGCCAAGTGACCAATGTGGTGGCAAGGTAAAATTTATGTGGGGCCAATCACAAAATAAAGTGTTCGATGATTTGAAGCAGTGTTGGTGCTCATCCCCGATGATCTCATTACTCAACCTACAACAACCTTTTGAGATTGAGATGTATGCTTCAGACTATGTTGTGGGTACATTTCTCACTCAACACAGACATCATGTGGCCTATCATAATGAGATGCTATTAGATACCATCTGTAAGTATCCCACTTATGGCAAAGAAATGTACTCCATTGTACAAGGCTACTGCCAGTGGAGGCATTAAATTCTTAGGAAGGAGATAGTCATCCACATTGATCATAAGCCTCTGAAGTTCATGTAGACACAAGGAAAAATGCAAAATGATCACCATCATAGGTGGTCCATATGCTTGCAGCAGTTCCATCTCAAAATCAAATATAAGACAAGGAGCACCAACCATGTCGCCGACTACCTCAGTCGACCTCCAGTTGCAATACTAACCATGGTTCTACACTCCCATATACATGAGACCTCTGTATGGCCCCAAATATACAAGAGAGATCCTGAATTCACCACTACCTACCATATGTTGGGCACCAACACAATTGTCATTGATTTCCATCTTCAGGACAAGTTTTTATGCCATATGGGACACATTTGCGTCCCATCAAGTGAGCGCAAAAGGATGATTTAGGAAGCTCTCTACAGTCAGGTGGAAGGACACTTTCAAATATAAAAATAAAGTGGTAGTACTACAACAACATTTCTATTGGTCAAAACTCCGACATGATGTCAACAAGTATATTAGGTCCTTCATGGCCTGCATCATTGCCAAACTAGACATTAAGAAACAAGGCATGTACAACCCTTTTCTTACTCCCTTCAGGCCATGGGAATCCATCTCAATGGACTACATGTCTAGCCTTCCCTCAACCAAGCAGGGAAATGACATTTTTTTTGTGGTTGTTGATCAATTCTCCAAGATGGAGATTATGGGTGCCTGGAAGAAGAGAATCACAATGGAGTCCACTACCAATATATTCTTCGAATGAGAGTGGGTACATTTTTGGATACCAAAAATAATCATCTCATATCGAGACAAATGGTTCCTCATTACATTTTTATCAAGCCAATGGTCACATTTGTACATCAAGCTCACAAAATCCACAACCTTCCACCCCCAAACGGGTGACCAAACTGAGGTCATCAATAGGATGATTGTGAACATCTTAAACATGTACAATTACAAGCATCTACACAAATGGGATGGGATTGTTCCCTATGTTCAAAACAGTTACAACATATCCCTACATTGTTCAACTGACCACAACCTTGTTTACGTGGGGTTGGGATTTCAACCATTGTGTCCCATGGATGTTGCACTACCCCTTGTGTACACAGAATAAGACTCGTCCCATGCTCATAATGAAGCCAAAAAATCCAATCGGTTCATCGAATGAATCCATAACATCCACCAACATGTTCAAAATATTTTTCAGAAGTCCAATGCCAAGTAAAAGTAGCTCCATGATCAACATCAGGTGCCCCACAAGTTTCAGGTGGGTGATAAAGTTTGTTTGCATTTGTAGAAAGAACACCTTACAAACTCCATTAGAATCTTCGTCCACTATGTTATGAACCTTACACCATCACCAAGGTTGCTGGTGATAATGATTTTGAGCTTAACCTTCCCCCCTTCCTTGGATTGCACCCAGTGTTTAATGTGGACCTCCTTCGGGCATATTTTCCACCATTATTGGACACCTCAAATATAGAAGAACAGTTGACACCAACATAGCTCCTCCTAGAAAATAGGAATTTACCTAATTCTGGTTTATGAGCCCATGGTATTTACCCATGGTATTACATATAAGAAATAACCAACTAAAAATAGACCTATTATAAATACTTGTCTTCCTAAATAGTAGGAAAATGTCCATGTAATCCAATAATTACAATGTGATTGAGGACATCAAGAAAATGAGATTACATGTTTTATTTTTTGACATTTGCAATATTCTTCAAAATAGAGACCTCATTTTACAAACTTTCAAGACATATTTGGATGTATCTCACAAGATAGTGGAAAATTTCAAAGCAAAACACAACCATTCTTTGGTAAAACCAAACTTTGAGACAAAATAAAAAGGCTCTATGAATGATTTTATAATTGGTAATAAATCCAAGTCTCAAACCCTACCATTTATGTTGATCTTTAAAAATTTTAACCATAATGTGCATAACTGTTTGGTTGACTTAGGAGCATCATCAAAGGTAATGCCTTTATCAGTATTAGTAATATAAATGTTATTCCAACCAAGTGTGAAACTCAAATTATCTAACCACACAAGTCATAAGTTAAATTTATTGAGGAACTTAAATACATTTAAATCGAGGTAGCTTCAAACCAAAAGGTATACTGGACCATTAACATTATTGTTGTTAATATTTTTGAATCTTATGCTCTTTTACTTAGCAAGGATTGGTCTCAAAAGTTGAAAATATATATTACCATAGATTGATCTCATCTATGGTTACCATTGAATGGACATCAATGTTGGAAGATTGCTTGTTGTCATTGATGTCAACCCTAGTCATTGGTTTTGGACCGCAAGATTGATGAAGGTATTTGGACATGAAGGACAATGTACATGCAGAAAAAAAACCCATGGATGGATAGTATACATCATGTTGTTTATGGTGGTAGGTGGCACATCACGTGGATCCTCATGGTTGAGGAAATGAATTTTTGAAGATGACAAAGTGAATTGAAGAAGGAAGTACATGTAGGCTATGAAGATAATTAAAAATAATAATTACAAAGAAAGAAAGTGTCAGGTCAACCCTAATGTGAAAAGGAAGTGACATAAATGGTATAAATAAATATCATTATACATTCATTTGATACACAAGTCAAATTTCATAGGAAAACAGAAGTAAAGAAGGTCGGATTTCAAGGATGGATGAATGATGGATTCCCATCAAGCGAGGAAAGATGATTTGGGAAGCTCACTACAGTCAGGTGGAAGGACACTTTCACATAGAAAAATACAATGGTAGTACTGCAACAACATTTCTATTGGTCGAAACTCCAACATGATGTCAACAAGTATATTAGGTCCTTCATGGCCTGCACCATTTCCAAACTGGACATTAAGAAACAAGGCATGTACACCCCTCTTTTTACTCCCTTCAGGCCATGGGAATCCATCTCGATGGAATACATGTCTAGCCTTCCCTCAACCAAGCAGGGAAGTGACTTTTCTTTTTTGGTTGTTGATCAATTCTACAATATGGATATTATGGTTTCCTGCAAGAAGAGAATCACAATGGAGGCCAATGCCAAGATATTCTTCAAACGAGAGTGGGTACATTTTTGGATACCAAAAACCATCATCTCATATCGGGACAAATGGTTCCTCATTACATTTTTATCAAGCCCCTGGTCACAGTTGGACACCAAGCTCACCAAATCCACAACCTTCCACCCCCAAACGAGTGACCAAAATGAGGTCGTCAATAGGATGATTTTGAACATCTTATGCATGTACAATTACAAGCATCTGCACAAATGGGATGGGAGTGTTCCCTATGTTCAACACAGTTACAACAGATCCCTACATAGCTCAACTGACCACAACCTCGTTTACGTGGGATTGGGATTTCAACCATTGTGTCCCATGGATGTTTCACTACCCCTTGTGTCCACAGAAGAAGACTCGTCCCATGCTCATAACGAAGCCAAAAAAATCCGATCGGTTCATCGAATGAATCCATAACATCCACCAACATGTTCAAGATATTTTTCAGAAGTCCAATGCCAAGTACAAGTAGCTCCATGATCAACATCAGGTGCCCCACAAGTTTCAGGTGGGTGATAAAGTTTGGTTGCATTTGCAGAAAGAACACCTTACAAACTCCATTAGAATCTTCATCCACTATTTTATGTACCTTACACCATCACCAAGGTTGTTGGTGATAATGATTTTGAGCTCAACCTTCCCCCCTTCCTTGGATTGCACCTAGTATTTAATGTGGACCTCCTTCGGGAATATTTTCCACCATTATTGAACACCTCAAATATAGAAGAACAATTGACACCGACATAGCTCCTCCGAGAAAATAGGAATTTACCTAATTGTGGTTTATGAGCCCATGGTATTTACCCATGGTATTACATATAAGAAATAACCAACTAAAAATAGACCTATTATAAATACTTGTCTTCCTAAATAGTAGGAAAATGTCCATGTAATCCAATAATTACAATGTGATCGAGGACATCAAGAAAATGAGATTAAATGTTTTATTTTTTGACATTTGCAATATTCTTCAAAATAGAGACCTCATTTTACAAACTTTCAAGACATATTTGGATGTATCTCACAAGATAGTGGAAAATTTTGAAGCAAAACACAACCATTCTTTGGTAAAACCAAACTTTGAGACAAAATAAAAAGGCTCTATGAATGATGTTATAATTGGTAATAAATCCAAGTCTCAAACCCTACCGTTTATGTTGACCTTTAAAATTTTTAACCATAATGTGCATAACTGTTTGGTTGACTTAGGAGCATCATTAAAGGTAATGACTTTATCAGTATTAGTAATATAAATGTTATTCCAACCGAGTGTGAAACTCAAATTATATAACCACACAAGTCATATGTTAAATTTATTGAGGAACTTAAATAGATTTAAATCGGGATAGCTTCAAACCAAAAGGTATACTGGACCATTAACATTATTGTTGTTAATATTTTTGAATCTTATGCTCTTTTACTTAGCAAAGATTGGTCTCAAAAGTTGAAAATATATCTTACCATAGATTGATATCATCTATGGTCACCATTGAATCGACATCAATGTTGGAAGATTGGTTGTTGTCATTGATGTCAACCCTTGTCATTGGTTTTGGACCGCAAGATTGATGAAGGAATTTGGACAAGAAGGACAATGTACATGCAGAAAAAAAAACCCATGAATGGATAGTATACATCATGTTATTTGTGGTGGTAGGTAGCACATCATGTGGATCCTCATGGTTGAGGATAAATGAATTTTTGAAGATGACAAAGTGAATTGAAGAAGGAAGTACATGTAGGCCCTGAAGATAATTAAAGAAAAGAATTACAAAATAAGAAAGTGTCAGGTCGACCCTAATGTTAAAAGGAAGTAACCTAAATGGTATAAATAAATATCATTATACATTCATTTGATACACAAGTCGAATTTCATAGGAAATCAGAAGGAAAGAAGGCCGGATATCAAGGATGGATGAAGTCTTTTGGTGATGTGTTCTAAGGTATGTTAATTACAGGTCATCTTACCATTTTCTCTATATATTTTTTTCTAGAATGATTCAGATGGTGAAATTGCTATGGTATTTATAAGGCATATCAAGGTACCTGTGGTAAACATTTCAGCTATTTATTTGTTATAATTATGGAGATACACTCTGTGGAAGATAGGGTTTTTGACCAGTTCTGAAGCTAGTCATAAACAGGTGTTCCGAGTAAAATAGTCATAAATTATTCATATAGAATACAAATGAAGTGGGACAAATTGAATTGGAAAGGGTACGGACTTTAGTCTCTTTTGTGAGAGTTTCAGAATCTGATGTTAAATATTGAGTGTTGGGTATTGTGTTAAAGTTCGCTCTCGTGGATAAACCACAATTGAACAAGGTCTACCATTCTCTCTATAACTTGTTTTGGGGGGGATTCAAAGAGTGAAACTTGGAGAATTTTCAGAGAATACATTGAGTAATATTATCTACAGGATCGGATTATTCCAAGAATTGAAGAATTGCAGAAATTGAAGAAGTCTTAGGAAGCATTACCAGGTTCTATGTGATGGTTGGTTGATGGTGATGATTTAATGTAAATTTTTACTATCTCTAATATATTCTTGGGTGGAAGGAAGGGGCAAGGATGGAGAGTTCAAACCTTTGTTGATATTGGAGGATTGTATCTTCCTCTTGAAGTTTTATCCCTCCCTTTACATTTGGAAGTTGTAGCTACCTTTGGAAGTCATTACTTTCCTTGAACAATAACTATTGATTATTTATCATATATTGTGCATGGTGTATTGGTGTAACTCTTATACTATTGTTAATTTCTCATTGGATATAATTGAATGGTTTAAGTATAAGTTGAAAAAGGATTTAAATTGTACTTGATACTGATTCACCCCCATTTCAGTATCAACAATTGGTATCAGAGCAGGTTGCCTTTAGAACAGTTTAACCATTGGAAGGAAAATCCTGAGCAGAGATTGATGACCATGAACACATTTCAAATGGGATTCAAATATTTGATGGAATAAATTATGCATACTAGAGTGATAGAGTGAAAACCTACCTAACAACTTTGGGAGTAGACATTTGGTACTCAATTGTAAATGACTATGTAATCCCAAATAATGCTCCAACTGATCCAAATGAGAAGAAGATTATGAGTTGTAATTCAAAAGGAAGACAGGTTATTCTAGGAGCATTGGCACCAACCATTGCTAGCAAAGTGATGGGTTTCAACACTGCTAAAGAGTTATGGGATAAACTCAAGAATATCTACGAAGGTCATCAAAAAGTTAAGCAGGTCAAGCTTCAATGACATAGAGAAGAATTTGAAATTTTGAAGATGAATGAAAAGGAAGATATTGCAACATATTTTCTTAGAGTTTATGAAGTTGTTAATGCTATCAGAGGATTAGGTGAAGAGCTCAATGAATCCTTGGTTGTACAAAAATTGTTGAGATCACTTTTCTTGAAGTATAATGCTAAGGTCTCTACCATTGAAGAAACTAGGGACTTAACCAAAATGACAATGGCTGAATTATATGGGTCTCTTATATAGCATATAAAATAAGAAGAGGTACAGAAAGTGACCAACCAAACAATGAAGCAGCCTTTAAAGACATAAAGAATAAAAAATACAAGGATAACAACCTTGATGAAGAAATAGAAAATTTCGTAAGAAGGTTCCAGAAGGGAAGTGGAAGATACAAAGGTAAGTCTCCTCTCAAATTATTTAACTGTGGTAGAATAGGACATATTGTTGAAAAATTCTACTATAAAAATAGAAGTCTCAACAATAAAAAAAGATTCTACTCCAAGGATGATGACATCTCCTCAGATTAGAGTGATGAAGAAGATAATGATGGAGGATAATTCCTCTTCGTAACCCAAGAAACCTAGGATGATGTTCACAAGACTTCTAAAGAAGAAGAAATCATTTATGAAGAAGATTCAGATGAGGAAACCAGCCTTGATTCCTTTTGGGGATACAAAGACAATGCAGCGAGTGAAGAAGAATATGGGAATCTTGAAAAGTTGAACCATGTTGAAACTGAAAATAGCAAGCTTAGAAACACAAAAATAATACTAAAAGATGAATTACGTAGTTGTGAAGAAGAGAATTAATCGCTTGAAATACCATTGATAGCTTGAAGGAACAATTAGAAGATTATGAGAAATTAAAAGAAGAATTGGATCACACAAAAAGGGAGCTACTATTAGCAATAGAAAATTTGAAGAAGTTCGAAAAAAGCATTGAAAAATTAGATGAGATCCTTAGCAATCAAAGATCTCAAAATGAAAAGACAGGACTAGGATACAATGACATTTTGAGGACAACAAAACAAGAGAAGGAAGATGAAAATGATGAAACCAACACTCTAGAACAAGTTGAACAACAAGATAGAAGACTAGAATTGAGAAGGAATGAGACATCAAGAAGATCCTCTCCCATCAGGTATGAAAGCAATCATTATGAAGGAAACTACACAAGAATATATCATGAACCCAGATGGACCATGCCACAAAGAAGATCACTTACTCCCAAGTATCAAAATTTCTTTCTTGGACATTGTTATACTTGTGGAAATTTTGGACACAAGGCAATCAATTGCAGAATCAATGAAAGGAACAAATATGCAAGAAACATGAATGGTGTAAATAGAAGATATGGAAATAATCGTGGATTTGTTAGCATAAGTTATAATTCATTTTCCCCATTGATGGACACAAATATTGTATGCTACAAATGTAATTATCTTGGTCACAAACCACGAGATTGAAGATATATGAATGAAGATGTCCCTATGCCAACCATAGTATGGAGAAGGAAAGAGATTCCAAACAATGAAGATTGTCGAATATCATTAACTACTGGAGAATTTTAAAAATAAGATGAATGGTACATAGAGAGTGGATGTTGTTCACACATGACTGAGGATCAAGACAAATTCATCAACTTGAAGAGAAAGGGTGGCAATGTTGCATTTGGAGATGACTCATTTGCCAAAATACTTGGAGAAGGTCTAGTAGAGATTGGAAGAAAAAATGTAAAAGAAAAGAATGTCATATTGGTTGAATACTTGAAGCATAATCTACTCAGTGTTAGTAAAATGTGTGATCAAGGATACACTCTTACGTTTGACTCCCGAAAATGTAAAATCAAAGGAAATAAATGAAGAAGATTGGTTGCAACTACAACAAGAAGACTAAACAACATATACATACTATAAATGAAGAAAAGAGAGAAGACATAATCCACACAAAAGGATTCCAAGGAAGAAAAATTCCCAAAGACCAAAAATAAGGATGAAGTATTATTGAGTGCCACATGTTCAGGGGGAACATGCTCAAAGAAGAGAGTTACCTTGTGTCATTAAACTTAGGGGGAGAAGCCCTACCCTTTTCCATTGATGTCAAAGGGGGAGAGATATTGGGATCATGATGATAGGGAGTGTTTCCATCAATGAAAAAGGGGGAGATTGTTGGAAGATTGGTTGTTTTCATTAACGTCAACCCTAGTCATTTGGACATGCAGGACATGAAGGTATTTGGACATGTAGGAAAATGTACATGCAGAACAAAAACCCATGGATGGATAGTATACATCATGTTATTTTCGGTGGTAGTTGGCACATCATGTGGATACTCATGGTTGAGTAGAAACAAATTTTTGAATGTGACAAAGTGAATTGAAGAAGGAAGTACATGTAGGCCCTGAAGATAATTAAAGAAAAGAATTACAAAATAAGAAAGTGTTAGGTCGACCGTAATTTTAAAAGGAAGTGACATAAATGGTATAAGTAAATATCATTATACATTCATTTGATACACAAGTCAAATTTCATAGGAAATCACAAGTAAAGAAAGCTGAATTTGAAGGATGGATGAAGTCTTTTGGTGATGTGTTCTAAGGTATGTTATTTATAGGTCATCTTACCATTTTCACTATAAAGTTTTTTCTAGAATGATTCAGATGGTGAAATTGATATGGTATTGATAAGACATATCAATGTACCTGTGGTAAAATTTCTAGCTCTTGATTCACTATAATTATGGAGATACACTCTGTGGAAGATAGGGTTTTTGACCAGTCCCGAAGCTAGTCATAAACAAGTGTTCCGAGAAAAATAGTCATAAATTATTCATGGAGAATCCAAATGAAGTGGGACTTATTGCATTGAAAAGTGTACAGACTTCAATTTCTTGTGTGAGAGTTTCAGAATCTTGTGTTAAATATTGAGCGCGAGGAATTCTGTACAAGTTCGCTCTCCTGAATAAACCAGAATTGAACAAGGTTTTCCATTCTCTCTATAACTTGTTTTGGTTGGAATTCAAGGAGTGAAACTTGGATAATTTTCAGAGAAGACATTGATTAATATTATCTATAGGATTAGATTATTCCAAGAATTGAAGAATTGTAGACATTGAAGAAGTCTCAGGAAGAATTATCAGGTTCTATGTGGTGGTTGGTTGATGGTGATGATTTAATGTAAAGTTTTACTATCTCTAATATATTATTTGGTGGAAGGAAGGGGCAAGGATGGAGATTTCAAACCTCTGTTGATATTGGAGGATTGTATCTTCCTCTTGGAGGTTTATCCCTCCCTTTACATTTGGAAGCTGTAGCTACCTTTGGAAGTCATTACTTCCCTTGAAAAATAACTATTGATTATTTCTCATATATTGTGCATGGTGTATTGGTGTAACTCTTATATTATTGTTCATTGCTCATTGGATATAATTGAATGGTTTAAGTATAAGTTGAAAAAGGATTTAAATTGTACTTGATACTAATTCACCCCCCTCTCAATATCAACAATTGGTATCAGAGCAGGTTGCCTTCAGAGCAGTTTAACCATTGGAAGGAAAATCTTGAGCAGAGATGGATGACCATGAGCACATTTCAAATGGGATTCAAAGATTTTATGGAATAAATTATGCATACTGGAGTGATAGAGTGAAAACTTACCTAACAACTTTGGGAGTAGACATTTGGTACTCAGTTGTAAATGGCTATGTAATCCCAAATAATGCTCCAACCGATCCAAATGAGAAGAAGCTTATGAGTTGTAATTCAAAAGACATACATGTTATTCTAGGAGAATTGGCACCAACCATTGCTAGCAAGGTGGTGGGTTGCAACACTACTAAAGAGGTATGGGACAAATGCAAGAATATCTACGAAGGTGATCCAAAAGTTAAGCAGGCCAAGCTTCAATGACATAGAGCATAATTTGAAAATTTGAAGATGAATGAAAAGGAAGATATTTCAACATATTTTCTTAGAGTTGATGAAGTTGTTAATGCTATCAGAGGATTAGGTGATGAGCTCGATGAATCCTTGGTTGTACAAAAAAAGTTGAGATCACTTCTCTTGAAGTATGATGCTAAGGTCTCTTCCATTGAAGAAACTAGGGACTTGACCAAAATGACAATGGATGAATTACATGGGCCTCTTATAGCATATGAAATGAGAGCAGGTAGAGAAAGTGACCAACCAAACAATGAAGTGGCCTTTAAATCCATAAAGAAGAAAAAATACAAGGATAACGACCATGATGAAGAAATAGAAAATTTTGTAAGAAGGTTCTAGAAGGGAAGTGGAAGATACAAAGGTAAGTATCCTCTCAAATGATTTAACTATGGTAGAATAAGACATATTGTTGAAAACAACTACTATAAAAATAGAAGTCTCAACAATAAAAAGAGATTCTACTCCAAGGATGACGACATCTCCTCAGATGAGAGTGATGAAGAAGATAATGATGGAGGAGAAGTCCTCTTCATAACCCAAGAAACCCGGGATGATCATCAAAAGAATTTTAAAGAAGAAGAAATCATTTCTAAAGAAGATTCATATGAAGAAACCAACCTTGATTCCTTTTGGGGATACAGAGACAATGCAAAGAGTGAAGAAGAAGATGAGAATCTTGAAAAGTTGAAGCATGTTGAAACTAAAAATAGCAAGCTTAGAAACACAAACATAATACTAAAAGATGAATTGAATAGTTTTGAAGAAGAGAATTACAAGCTTGAAAAGACTATTTATAGATTGAAGGAACAATTAGAAGATTATGAGAATTTAAAATAAGAATTGGATCACACAAAAGGTGAGCTACTATTGGCAATAGAAAAGTTGATGAAGTTCAAAAAAAGAACTGAAAAAATAGATGACATCCTTAGCAATCAAAGATCTCAAAATGACAAGACATGACTAGGATACAATGATAGTTTGAATACAAAAAATCAAGAGAAGGAAGATGAAAATGATGAAACCAACACTCCAGAACAAGTTGAACAACAAGATAGAAGACTAGAATTCAAAAGGAATGAGACATCAAGAAGATCCTCTCACATCAGCTATGAGAGAAATAATTATGAAGGAAACTACAGAAGAATATATTGTGAACCTAGATGGACCGCACCACAAAGAAGATCACTTACTCCCAGGTATCAAAATTTCTTTCTTGGACATTGTTATACTTGTGGAAATTTTGGACACAAGGAAAGCAATTGTAGAATTAATAAAAGGAACATATACACAAGAAATATGAATGCTGTAAATAGAAGATATGGAAATAATCGTGGATTTGTCAACATAAGTTATAATTCATTTTCCCCATTGATGGAAAAAAATATGGTATGCTACAAATGTAAGTATCTTGGTCACAAAGAACAATATTGCAGATATATGAATGAAGATTTCCCTATGCCAACCACAGTATGGAGAAGGAAAGAGAGATCGGGATCATGATGATAGGGGAAGCATGAGTGTTTCCATCAATGACAAAGGGGGATATTGTTGGAAGATTGGTTGTTGTCATTGATGTCAACCCTAGTCATTGGTTTTGGACCGCAAGATTGATGAAGGTATTTGGACATGAAGGACAATGTACATGCAGAACAAAATCCCATGGATGGATAGCATACATCATGTTGTTTTCAGTGGTAGGTGGCATGTCACGTGGATCCTCATGGTTGAGGAGAAAAGAATTTTTGAAGATGACAAAGTGAATTGAAGAACAAAGTACATGTAGGCCCTCAAGATAATTAAAGAAAAGAATTACAAAATAAGAAATTGTCAGGTCGGCCCTAATGTTAAAAGGAAGTGACATAAATGGTACAAATAAATATCATTATACATTCATTTGACAAAAAAATCGAATTTCAGAGGAAATTAGAAGTAAACAAGGTCGGATTTCAAGGGTGGATGAAGTCTTTTGGTGATGTGTTCTAAGGTATGTTATTTACAGGTCATATTACCATTTTCACTATAACGTTTTTTATATAACTATTAAGATGGTGAAATTGATATGGTATTGAGAATACATATCAAGGTAACTGTGGTAAAAGTTTCAGCTCTTGATTCACTACAATTATGGAGATACACTCCGTGGAAGATAGGTTTTTTGACCAGTCCTGAAGCTAGTCATAAACTGGTGTTCCGAGTACAACAGTCATAACTTATTCATAGATAATCCAAATCAGGTGGGACTGATTACATTGGAAAGGGTACAAACTGTAGTTTTGTGTGTACGAGTTTCCGAATCGGATGTTAATTATTGAGTGCGGGGCATTCTGTACAAATTTGATCTCTTGAATAAACCAAAATTGAACAAGGTATACCATTCTCTCTATAACTTGTTTTGGGGGGGCTTCAAGGAGTGAAACTTGGAGATGTTTCAAAGAATACATTGAGTAATATTATCTACAAGATCAGAGTATTCCAAGAATTTAAGAATTGTAGAAATTGAAGAAGTCTCAGGAAGCATTATCAGGTTCTATGTGATGGTTGGTTGATGGTGATGATTTAATGCAAAGTTTTACTATCTCTAATATATTCTTGGGTGGAAGGAAGGGGCAAGGATAGAGAGTTAAAACCTCTCTTGATATTGGAGGATTGTATCTTCCTCTTGAAGGTTTATCCCTCCCTTTACATTTGGAAACTGTAGCTACCTTTGGAAGTCATTACTTCCCTTGAACCATAACTATTGATTATTTCTGATATATTGTGCATGGTGTATTGGTGTAACTCTTATACTATTGTTCATTTCTCATTGGATATAATTGAATGGTTGAAGTATAATTGGAAAAAGGATTTAAATTGTACTTGATACTGGTTCACCCCCCTCTTAGTATCAACAATCAAAACCAAATTCATGTGGATAAAGAATATTACATGAAGCATACCAACATATAATTGGAAGAAGCTAATTGACTTATAAAATTTACACATTCAATTATGATAAATTATTTTCTTGAAATTGAAAAAAAAAATCACAAAGTGGAGGAATCACCCTTGGAATTTGACAAATAGTTAGAACTCCTTGATTACACTTAGGCTAATGAAAATGATAATTGTACCATAATAGATGTAGAAAGTAGTATTTCAACTAACTTGAATATAAATACTAACTTTTGGACATAATTGTTTATGGATCTAAACGAAAATAAGGTGTAGGATCTAGTTTTATTTTAACTTAATCTACAATAGAAAAAGTGTCACCTTATCTCTTGTAGGATTGAGTTTGAATGTACCAATAATACTACAAACTATGAGGCTTTAATTCAAGGACTAAAAAAATCAGTTGATTTAAAGGTGAAATCCTTGAAAGTGTTTGGTAATTCAAACATAATTATGAGGCAGGTAAACAATTCCATTCACTACTTATGTCCCCATTTGAAACATTTTTTTTGTTAGCTAAATATCCTTGACTTGCAGAATTGGCTTGTGGCTAAGATTCTAGGACCTAGGGGCATCTAAGCCGTCAAAAGGACTTGGGGATTGCACTCATATTAGACTGCACCAGTGCTTAACATTGTTGTATTTGAGGTTTCCCCATAGATTTTGAACCGATGACTTCACTTACAGAGTGCCTTAACAATGCACTCCCTCATCGAATTTTGTTATTGGATAAATCGGTAGGTGCGGACACTAACTGATCTCCCTAGATCCACCTAGATCTAGAACAAAACACACTAGAACATGACTCTTTCCGTAATTTTTAAATATTGAATTTACTAACTAAAGAGGGATAGGTAACATACCTTTTAAATGTCGCTTCCTCTTGCGATCGCCATCCTAGCTCTATTCCAACACTCATACGATGATGATCCTGCAAAAGAACACAACCAACCAAAGTCATAAAAATAGCATAAACTTAATATAAACCTATGTATGTGATCAAGGAATCATACAATAAAACACAACAAGCTTTATAGGAAAGAATCATATTACTGTATCATATTAAATGTGAAAGAGAGATTACAACCATAGCCTTGATTTCATAAGGTCCCTTCCATCTGTCCTTCGTTCCCCACACACTTCTTTCTCCAAGGATTCTGAGACCATGGATCTGATAGCTACTCACAATCTATCTTGACAAAGAAAATCTCAAAGCCACTCTAACCAAGCTAACAATCCCAAGCCAAAACAACTAACTTTCTCCATGGGATCTCCTCTCCTTTTATAAGCTGAAGAGGATAAGGTGAAGAGCTTAGGATGATCCCACTAAATCATGAAAGCAAGTAAGATCCAAACCATTCGGATGCCACCTCACCATGGAAGTTTCTCCTTCTAGAAGCATCAAGAAGATGCTCATTTTTCCCACGTATGAGCATTCTCACACCCTGCGTATAGAGAAACTTGTGAACCTCTCGCAACCTAGTTATGGTGTAGCCTACGAGAATCAGGCATTCGTGCACCCTACCTATATAGCAACCTATGAACATCCTCTTTAATAGGTTTTTTACAAAGGAGAATGAAACTTCTTTTCTCAGGAAAATTTCTTCTCTCTTCTCTCTTCAGGAACTCAGGCCACTGACCCCTCTGAAGGAAACATATAGGTTTACATCATTAACAATCATAGGGATGACAAAAATAATGTGTAAAAGAAATCCCCCTAAAGTATGAAGTTAGAATAAAGTGATAGCTGAAATACTTTGTCGAGTGTGTGTAGGGAACAAGGAACAGTCAGTCGGAAACCTGCCAACAAACAAGGAAATACAGTTCAATAATATATCATCACTAAGGTAGGCATTCCAATACTCAGAATACAAATGACTCAGAGCATAAATTCCGACATGTGAATATCCATGTCAAGTAACACAGGTCATGGCCACCAAACATACACTGTGGATCCATGCCAATATGACTCAAATTTGAACATAGCCAACAAAACTACACTGTGGATCTATGTGTTAAAGACTCAAATTTGAACATAGCCACCAAACATACAATGTGGATCTATGCAGTAGTACAAACTAAATATACTCCAACGCAACCTGAATATGTGAGAAAAGGTTCAGGGTCTTCATCTCCACCACTCTAAGTATGAATCTAACCATGTGAATACATGTGTCGAAGTCGAACATGGTAGAAACCACTTGATTACTGGTCATTAGTGTATACCATTAACAAGTGTGAGGGAAATCACCTTTAATGTCAATGACTCCCAAGGTACACTAGTACAATCCAATGAATGTGAATTAATGGGATGAAGTTGAACACTCAGTGGAATCTCCCAATCAGGGGTCAATAATGAAAACCCACTATCGAAAGCGAGGAAACCTTCCATTGAGGCATGGAAGTTCCAAGGCACCAATTAGTTTCCAAGGTGATTTCCCTCGCATTTGTTAACGGTATACACTAATGACCGGTAATCAAGTGGTTTCTACCATGTTCGACTTCAACACATGTATTCACATGGTTAGATTCGTACTATAGAGTGGTGGAGATAAAGACCCTGGATATTTTCT
>ML799434.1:402465-423717 GCA_009831015.1 Picea engelmannii | reverse complement strand
ACCAGCTACCATTCTGCAGCAGTTTCCACATCTCAAGCCTTGAGGACAAGGTTGTTTTTAAGGGGGCGGACATGTTAAGGTCCTAACCCGCACATAGGTAGATCAATGTATTCGAATGTAATAAAGGTCAATATTAATAAGACATTTCAATAAAATAGAATAAGGCAGATGTAAGAAGACCTAATAGAATCTTCCACTTCTAGAAGGATCTTCGTCTAGATGCTTCTCTTAATAGACACATTTAGTATAAATAAGGGTCGAGGGTATGAAAACCCTAGCTTGGAGATTATTGTAACAGAGCGCTGCTAGACTGGAGGTTGCCCCCTCGAAGAGGCCTGTGAACATTGCTTTCTGAATCGAAGTGCTTTTCTATTGCTATTTCGTATATCATTTCTGTGTATTGTGAAGATTATGCTGGATATTTTACTGTTATTCTGCCATTTCTAGCATTTTATTTATGTTCTGCATATTTTATATATTTGGTATCTTGCAATTCTCCTCTCACTCTCTCATATATAATCGAGGTGGAGGAGGCCCTTTGAAAACGAAATGGAGTGTGATGCAAATATTTTTATGAATGAGCATATTCGACATATCTTTCTCTTCAAAGATAAGGTACCACCATTCTAGACAGTTTGTGGTCTACAATATTTTGAAAATTTATTCATTAATAGAAGTTGGGTTCACTATGTTTCTGTGTTCTCTACTATAGTTTTGTTCATATTTCATTTTGTTCTCAATATAATCTAGATTAGTGGTATTAGAGTATTATGCTCATCATTATTTCTCAGTGAATGTCCCCAGTGAGGTCAGGGTATAGAGATTTGGGTCTCGAGCTAGTTTTTCTTCAGGGCTACCACTCTCACTAGCCCAAGTGAACTCCCATGGTGGAAGAAAAGAGAGATGATGGAGTAGGTGATACTTTCAAGGTGTTTCTCTAGGAATCCCTCATTCATGATCCAGGTGGATATTGGTGGCCACCCACCTATTCCAACTGGCTCCTCTTGTCAGTTCTTAGTTCAACACATTATTTTGTACTTCTTTGTAATTGTGGGGTCTACACTTCGAAGGCTAGATAAATCCCTACACATCTTCCAGGTGGATATTTGTGGCCTCCCACCTAATCCAACTGGCTTATTTTGTATGTTTTCATGTCAACACATCTTGTTGTACTTCTAGGGCCATTTTGGGGCCCTAAATAGTATTTTTTTGGCATGCCATAGTCAAACTAAAGACATAGTCAAAGTTTGATGATGTAATGTGTAGTTATAGAAAAGACCTTTCCAGCGGGCTATCACACACCTAAAATGAAGATCATATGCAAAAGTTACAACCCCAAGATGTTAATGTACTAACTTACTCAAATGGGGTCCACATGAATTTTGGCGTTTCATTTCCTAGGGTTAGTTTTTTGGATGTCTAGGGTTTTGGCATTCATGTTTATCATAAAAATTCCTTTAGAGCCTCATTGTAATCATCTTCATGCGAATGAGCATAGTCGTCACATCTCTTCTTAGAGATAAAGCTCCCACTATTCTAGCGAGTCTTGCATTCATTTTTTTTTACAGTCCCTTTACAATTATTTCATTAATAGAAATCAAGTATTGTTGTATCTCTATATTTGTCGCAATTTTCATGAGTATTTCATTGCAATATCTCTTCTTTCATTTTGTTCCGAAAATAATATGGATCAATGGTATCAGACAGGCTTATCTTGATCATTTTTCAACACATGTCCCCGACGAGGCCGAGTATATCCAGTTGGGTCTTGAGATTGTCTCTATTGAGGACAATCACTCTCGCACGCCCAAGAAACCCTCAATGGAGGTAGAAAATAAAAATGGAGTAGCATAAGATTCTATTAACCTATTGCTTGAGAAAGCTCTTGCGTGACAGAGGGAGAAAATGATTGAGAAATTTTCACACATCCTTCAATGCCTGCCAATAGAAACATGTGCATATTCATCAAGTGACCGTTTTGGTGGAACCTCTATACCCTACGCACCAAGATGGGTATAAAATACTCTGAGTGGAATCTGGTTATGAAATACCGTGGGGCTCTACATAGTTACATCCATACTGAAATGGATTTCCTCAACATCTCATCATTGGGAGATGTCTATTGATATGTTGTCAAAATCGAGCAAACATTTAGGCACCAGAACAAATGGGAGATCCCTATTGATATGCTGCCAAAATCGAGAAAAATTTTAGACACCAATAATGTTGGCCCTCGACCAAGTTTTCAGGAAACATTGGTCAGGATTGACCACTTTTGGGACTTTGACACAACGGTCAAAGATGGAGTGCCCAGACGGAGCTGAGATCATGGGATATTACTTATTTTACGGGCTTGTGGACCTAGCATAGGGTTCATTAGGGTTTATGTAATGGGTTATGGGATGTCGACCCATGGGTTTACCCATGTTTAGGCCTTTTCTTAAATGTAAAAGTATAAATAAGAAGGAATGTAATGTAGAATTAAGTTATGTGCTAAGTCAGTAACTAAGTGAAAGAGGCAAATAGTTCTGAGTTTCTTTGTGCAACAGAACATGTATGTAAGGCTTTGTGCTTGATAGAGGAGTTGTCTCTGTGCCTTGACCTGATTTTGGGGAAGGTGGATCTAGTGCTCAGTGTGCAGATCACATGTCTAGTGAGAATCTTGGCTTTGTGGCTTACTGCACATGAGCAAAAAAATGTAATAGATTGAAGAAGACTAATAAATAAGAAGTAGTCGTTGGTGGACTTAGCCCCACACTGGGGTGAACCACGTAAATCTTGTGTTGATGGTTTTCTTTATGCTATAATTCTTATGTTGTGGATTTTATTAGTGCAATGAATGTTATGAATGATAGATAGATCTACGAATGCTTAGTGCCTCGTCTATGTTGAATGTGATAGATCTAAATTATGTTGCTAAGTGTGATGCATATTTTGTCATTGTTACTGCGTCGATCTGTACTTAGGGTTTGAGTTGCGATGTGAATAAAAATAATGAACTAACGTGTGTTGCTCCTAAGTACTCTGTGAAGTGGTATAATCATAGATCTATGTCCCAGCTTGGTTACAAACACTTGAGTCCTGTAACTCCCCTGCCTCTACCTCAGGAGAGACTGCATCTTCTTTGCAGGTGTTGCTGAAGGGTCGGTAGTTAGGGATTTTTTGGTGCGTTGTTTAAGTGTTGAACCCCGGGTCTGCCCCTGTGCCAACAAATGGTTCCGTTGTCGGGACTTGGAACTGTGATTGTTGGGGACTGAAATAAAAGAGAATATTTGTTCATAGATCTTATGTTGTAGTGCACAGTATTCTACTTGAATTTCAAAGCTCTGTGCTAAGAATGAAACGTGATCTGAAGAAAAGAGGTAAGATATTGAAAGAGGTAAAGCTTTATGATTTTATAAGTGTAAGATAAGTGGATTTTTTTTTTTTGAAAATATGAATCTAGGTATGTTTGATAGATTCTATCCTAATCTGAAAGCTAGGGTACAATTAGAAGAAAGAGTTGATCTGAATAATATTGATAGAAATAAAGAAAGATATGTTATTCCTATGCATAGAAAGAATTTTTGGACTAATAAGTGGATGTAGGAACCTAGAAAGAAGTTATGCAGATTGCAGGTCCAACACTGTGATCCTAGTGGTCAGTACATATGAGGTTGGGGAGAACTTAAGAGAAAGAGAGGATTGACACTATGTTATAGCTACAGAAGACTGGGACATCTTGCTAAGGAATTCCCTAGTGTAGGTCCTATTTTTCTTTGTTTTAAAATTGTTGGTCATGAAGTTGAGGATTTCCTAAGGATGATTTCTAAAGTTGAAAAAATGAACATGAGCCAAGAAAATAAGAGAATATTAGAGAATCATCAAGAGAAAGAATCAAAGAAATCTCAGACTATGTTAAGTCAGTTAAAAGAAGTAGTGGATTATCAAAAGGGTGTCATCTTATCAGAGAGCTTGAAAGAA
Source organism: Picea engelmannii (assembly GCA_009831015.1). Classification (NCBI taxonomy): domain Eukaryota; kingdom Viridiplantae; phylum Streptophyta; class Pinopsida; order Pinales; family Pinaceae; genus Picea; species Picea engelmannii. Next base: position 419,754 of record ML799434.1, on the reverse strand, counting down.
AAACCGCACAAAAGTACAAGAATAGGAGACTTCGACATAGATTGTGTCTTGGATGAAAAGACACCAGTCAATATTATGACAGAAAGCACTTGGGAAATTTTGGGAAATCCTGTTGTGGTACCTTCACTTGGAAGGATAGGATTTTTCAGAAGAAAGATCATAACCCTGTGTGGAAGAGTTACTAATGTACCTGTTATCATCCATGGAACATCGACTCAATAAGAACTTGAATTTATTAATTTTGTTGAGAACAATGCCCCTTTTCCAATTTTGTTAGCAACGACTTGCATCGAGAAGGATCAGATCAAAAGGGAAGTAGAGGAAAAAGCTACAGAAAATAAAAAGAAATAACTAAGGGATTCCATAACTAGAAGAATAGATCGACTGATGGAAGAACAGGAAGTTGAGTCGAAGTAATGAAACTCAAGAGAATTAGCTATAGAGGTTGACATAATGCAAGAAGGTTTGAAGGACCTATCCATGAAAGAAAGAAGAATTCCCACCCTGGAGTTAATAAGAGAAGAGGTATTACGTTTGAACCCTTTGAAAGTTCAACAACAACGTGAAGACACTATACTAAGAGAATATAAGAATAAGAATGGAAAGATCAAACCAGAGACTCAGATCACAGGAAACAAGGCAAGGAAGCTCAGTAAGAAGAAATCCAAGTTAGAAAAACTATATGGAGTTCTAGAGAAGACTTCGCAGGAGATAGGATTACAGGTTCTGAAATTCGCCGGAACAGTAGAACCATGCAGAATGAGACTTCTCCCTGGTGAAGTTATATGACTGTTGGAGGTGCCCCAATTGTTAGAGCGATGCTCCGAACGGATAGGAAACACATTTATGGGTGACTAGACCACATTTGGTACATTGAGAAAGCACCCTAACGGAATGATTCATATTGATTGAGGCATTCCTTCCTGTTGGAGGAATCTGTTATGACACTTTCTTATTTAACCCGTCGGACGCTGAGTTGGGACAAAGTTTTTCCACCTGTGATTATCTGAGCTAACAGAGAAGTGATTGTACGTGTCGAACTATGCTATTAGACCTCACCATCTGTTGTTTACCCTGCTATCTGCTTACCTACCCTGAATTATTTGTTAACAACAAGAATGTCAACTGAGCGCACTGAGCTAGAGAAATCAGTCGAAGAGGTTCTGAAATTTGTTATGGATGATAAAGATATGTCTCAGGGAGTACAGGAATCATCGACCAAGGGACTGCATGCATCCCCCTTGATTGGACGTCACTCTGGTCATGTCAACCCCTCCACTAAGAAGTGAAGTAAGCATCACGACGATATGGCTAACATTAAGTAGATCCCATCGATCTTACCTGATTACATCCCTCCTTTGGCTAGCACAATTAACCATGATAGAATTCCATGAGACTTCAAGTATAATTTGATCACCGCATATATCCTGAAGAGGATACACGCAGAAGGAAGCTAGTTGGGATGGATCCCAGCCTTAAAGAACAATGATTTCAACCCTGGGGATAGAAAGAACTACATGATTCTCCTACCCCATAGATATCTGATGAAGACGACTGGGAAGAAGCCTCACATCATCTCCCAGCCTTGGATAAAGGAGCTCGCATAGTCCATGATACTGAACATAATGAAGATCCCTCACTTCAACTGACATCAAGAGGCTAATTCTTGCGTTAAAATCCTCTTTCCATGCTATCATGGAGGATGCCTATAGCTCGATAAGAGCATTACTATGGATCCAACGTTGATCAACCTAATCACAGGACTAAGCATGTAGGGCCCCAACCCTCAGCATTTATACCTAGGGAAGACCTCAGATTATTCCATGGCACAATGCATTAAGGAGGCATAAGGTGAATTTGAGAAGGGAAAGTGAGGATGGCATAGTGCGCATAGATTGTCAGCTCATAGCTAGCAAGATCATCCAAAAAAACCACCCCACGCAGGTCACCTGGTTCATGGTGGAACTCGCAGGAAAATGAGTGGAGGGGATGCAAATGAACTAAGCGAGCTACCTTGTCAACGCAATTGAGAAAGACTGTCACGAAGCGCAGGACCAAGGATACAAGTTCCATTTTAGGTAGTCGTTGGTGTTGATCACATTTGTTGCTTGGAAAATGTTGGAAGGAGAAGCCTTCCCAGAGATAGAACCGTCGGAGCCATTGGCCGCAAGGTTCTCGACCATATGGTACATGAATGACATGTCAAAGTAGTGGAAATTGAATGCAATGTTCCACACCTACTATCAACAACTGAAGGTTTCTATTGAGTCGTTCCCACGCATGACACCACAAACATTGCACTAGTATATACCGTTAGCTAAGCTCCACGCAAATAGACACTTCATTTATATCACTGCGCACAGGGATGAGATCAAGGAGCAATTACAGTCTTACTATAAGTTGACCGATGAAGAAATGGAGCATATCACCAAGGAATGGTCAACAGAGTTCCTTGTATCAGTTGATGATGCGTAACTCTCTGACCCTGACATCATCGGAAGCCACTTAGTCACCCAGGTCAAGCGTGTTGGACAGACCAGCGTGAAGAAGAAGAACAAAAAGGAGGAAGTTCAAAACATAGAAACTCATGAGGATGAAAACACATCAGAAGAATGTAGACATGACTCGCCCAGAGGAATAGGAGGAGGAGATGAAGTAAATCAAGAAGGAGGAGGGTAAGAAGGAGAAAAGAAAGGAGAAGGTGAGGTTACACCACCGAAGGATCCCCCTACTAAGGTTGAAACATCAAAGAAGAGGAAGGCTTCTCCATAGAAACCCTTAGAAAGAAAGAAGACCTAGGCCAGTAAGCCCAAGATGGATGCCACCCTCATAGAAGATAATATTAGCCTAGTTTATGGAGCAATGGAAGATGCATCCGAGGACCTATTAAAGAGATATAGCGTGAAGCAGGGGGAGATGTATTTAAGAGTTGAGAAGGAACTGTAAGAAATTCAACAAGCCATTCAATTGAGCTGCGTAGTATCTACTGCGCCTTCCTCATCGGAGACTACAGAGTTGGGGGATGAACCAACCCAACTTCGATGACTTGCGGATACAATAGAGGCTCGGCTTCAGGGAGTCCAAAAGGAGAAGGAAAAGGCTATAGAATCCCCGACGAAAGAAAGAGAGGAGATTTGGAGCAACTACGAGTTGCACGGTATTGTGCAACCTCTTATGAGAATGAGAGGAAGGAGTTTTGGGTGATGCTTGAGGAGGACAACACCAAGATATAGAGGGAAAAAAACCAAGTTCTCGCAGAGCAGACTGCAGTCAAGGAAGGTGTGAGAAAATCACTTCACTCTGTTCCAGGCTCGACATAGGAGGAACATGAGGCAGTTGAGGTTCAAGTGAAAAATATCGTTGAGGCCATCCAGTAGCTTCAAGCATGGGTAATGAAGTTGGAGCTTCAATCAATACCTAACACTCCACAGGAAGTGTGCGATCAGAGGGAGGAAGACACTAAGATCACAGTTGGAAGTATTAAGGTCCTTGCCTTAGAATGAAATAAACTAAGAGACCGAAGTGCACAGACCTATGAATGCCTCATAGAAGACCCAGACCTTAGGAAGTTGGAATCACAACTACACGAGGCACAACAATAGACACTGACAGTTTAAGCGCAGATGAAGTCACTGATTGCGGTCGAGAGAATGAAGAGATCACAAGAACAACACGCAGTCCAACAATAGATTACTGCCATCTAGGGCAGAGTCATGGAGGTCACACAGAGGCTACAATTGGTGTAAGAGGAAGCCTGCATGGTTTTTGAAGGGATCAAAGGGAAAGGAGCACAAATTGAACAAGTAGTTGCAACAATGGAACATCACCTGGAAGGGCCTGTTATAAAGCAATTGATATAGGAGTTCACTGAGAAGGAATCTCAGGTGAAGCAACAAGTCGAGGCATCTCGATCTAGGCTCGAGGCCTTTGAAGCAGCACTGCCTAGATCTGAGTGAATCAATATGAATCACAGGTGAGTGTTGGGGGCTTGTTGGCCCTCGGCCAAGTTTTGAGGAAGCATTGGTTGGGATTGACCACTTTTGGGACTTCCACACAACGGTCAAATATGGAGTGCCTAGGCGGAGATGAGATCGTGAGATCTCACTTATTTTATGGGCTTGTGGACCCAACATGGGGTTCATTAGGGTTTATGTAATGGGTTATGGGATGTCAGTCCATGGGTTTACCCATGTTTAGGCCTTTTTGTAAGTGTAAAAGTATAATTAAGAAGGAATGTAATGTAGAAGTAAGCAATGTAAGTAGCTATGTGCTAAGTCAGTAGCTAAGTGCAAGAGGAAAATAGTTTTGAGTTGCTTTATGCAGTAGAACATGTATTTAAGGCTCTGTTCTTGATAGAGGAGTTGGCATTGTGCCTTGACCTGATTTTGGGGAAGGTGGATCTGGTGCGCAGTGTGCATATCACCTGTCCAATGTGAAGCTTGGCTCTGTATCTTAGTGCACAGGATTAGACAAATTTAAGAGATTGAAGAAGTCTAATAAAGAAGAAGTCATTGGTGGACGTAGCCCCACATTGGGGTGAACCACATAAATCTTGCGTTGATGGCTTGCTTTGTGCTATAATGCTTATGTTGTGGATTTTCTTAGTGCAATGAATGTTATGGATGATAGATAGATCTATGAATGCTTAGTGTTTTGTCTATGTTGAATGTGATAGATATGACTTATGATGCTAAGTGCGATGCATATTTTTTCATTGTTAGTGTGTCGATATGTACTTAGGGTTTGATCTGCGATGTGAATAAAACTAATGAACTAATGTGTGTTTCTCCTAAGTACTATGTGAAGTGTTATAATCAAAGATTTATGTCCCATCTTGGTTACAGACACTTGAGTCATGTAACCCCCCTGCCTTTACCTTGGGTGAGACTGCATCTGCTTCGCAGGTGTTGCTGAAAGGGCCGGTAGTTAGGGTTTTGTTGGTGCGTTGTTTAAGTGTTGAAACCTGGGTCTTCCCTTATGCCAACAAATAGCCTCTAGACAACCAGTCCAAGACACAGGACAAGAAGGGTAAATGAAAGACAAAGAATGACACTGGGAAGTGGTGTAACTTCCACAAAATCCCCTGGCACAACACAAATGAATGTTTCTCGAAACAATCATTGGTGGACGAGGTCAAAGACATAGACCCAAACCCTAATTTGGAATCCGATCCAGAAAATATTAAAAATAGAAAGATCATCGACACAAACCCCACTGCTATTGTCACGACCACAACAATTCAACTAGAAGAATTAGTAGATCCTAAAGAGGGGGAGCGCCTCTTCCATTCACAGATGTGGGTGAAGGGGACCCCATTGAATTTCATTGTTGATAACGATAGTTAGAAGAACATCATCTCAGCTAAGGCTGTCAAATATTTGGGGTTGTTGACAACACCACACCCAGAACCATAGAACATTGGGTGGCTTCACCAAGGATGAGATTTCTTTGTGAGCCAACATTGTCGCCTATCTGATCGCATCGAACCCTTTAAGGATGAGGTAGTGAGTGATTTTTCCCCTCTTAATGTCTGTGATGTTGTTTTGGGCCAACCATATATGTGGAGATGTCATGTTGTCTATGATTATAGACCTTGTAGTGTCATTATTACTCTGGGAGGTCATATCTATAGGATATCAGAGGTAGTTATGACTACTACTCCACCAAAACAATGTTGCAAGGTAATATCTCATACTACAAAATTCATCCTCTTCATAGTATGTTCAAAGAATGCACAAAAGACCGCTACAACCACTATAGCATCAACACCTTCTATCCAAGAAAAACAGATTGTCACAGAGAAAGAAGATATTGTCTCTTCACCTACCCAGAGACAATAGGTTGGTGGAGCATATTCAACCTTTCCAATAATAAGTTTTTGATAGTCCTCCACGGAACAAGCATCATAACTTCTCCAACAAGGCATGCATCTCACCAAGCTTCAGATTCAAAAAATTCTTTCCCTTCTTCCATGGGCACTCAATGCAATGGAGACCATTTCTTTCTAAGGGGGGAGGATTGATCTAGGTGGATATTGGTGGCCAACCACCTGCTCCAACTAGCTCCTCTTGTCAGTTCTTAGTTCAACACATTCTTCTGTACTTCTTTGTAATTGTGGGGTCTACACTTCCGGGGCTTTATGAAACCCTACACATATTCCAAGTGGATACCGATGGCCTCCTACCTAATCCAACTTGATTATTTTGTATGTTTTCATGTCAGCACATCGTGTTCTACTTCTAGGTCCATTTTGGGGCTCTAAACAATGTTTTTTTGGCTTTCCATAGTCAAATTGAAGACGAAGTCGGAGTTTGACATGGAATGTGTAGTGCTCAAAAAGTCCTTTCCAACATGATAGCATGCGCCTAAAACAAAGATTGTATGTAAAATTTATGACCCTGGGAAGTTAATGTACTAACTTACCTAAAAAAGGCCCACATGACTTTTGGTGTTTCATCTCCTAGGGTTAGGTTTTTGGATGTCTAGGGTTTTGGCATTCATGTTTATTATAAAAGGCCTTCAGAACCTCATTATAATCATCTTCTTGTGAATGAGCGTAGCCGTCACATCTCTTCTCAGAGATAAATTTTCCACCATTCTAGTGAGTGTTGCACTCTATATTTTTACAGTCTCTTTACAATTATTTCATCAATAGAAATCAAGTATTGTTGTATCTCTCTATTTCTGGCAATTTTCATGAGTATTTCATTGTAATATATATACTTTCATTTCATTCCAAAAATAATCCGAATCAACGCAACAGAGGAATGAGATGATGGAAAAATTCTCTTAGATCCTTGGTGGCCGAGGAATATTCGATAAGTAGCCATTTTGGAGGTGTGACGCCATTCAAAGTACAATTTAATTTTAATATCCCCGTATTTGAATGCTATATATATGTAGATGCTCTAGAGAAATGGTTGAATTTTCTAGAAGGTTATTACTTTGTCCAAAAATTTTCCAATGGAGAAAAGATCACCTTCACACTCCTTAAATCCCTTCCCTTTGTCAAATATTGGTGGGAAGTTTAATAGGAGAGACATACTATGGATGAATCTATACATTTAGAAGAGAACCCACCTAGGAGGCCTTTATGGATGCCCTTAAGGAGGATTTCTACCATGTTGGAAGCTATGATGAACAACATATGAGATAGATGACTCTGCGTCATGAGAGAGACTAGACCATTCTACAGATCAATACCAACATCTTCCATACCTTATGCTCAAATTTGGGTATTCAATATTAAGAGAGAGACCTGGTTATGAAGTAACACAATGGCCTACATAGGTACATCCAAATAGAGATGGATTTCTTGGACATCTCCTCATCGGGATATGCTTATCAATATGTTCTCAAAATCAAGAAGACATTTAAATAGTGGAATAAGTCAACAAAAACAAAAACAAAATCATGGAAAGGGAGGCCTTAACTCATAGAACGAGGGATAGATCATGGAATAAAAATAGAAAGACAACCATCCCAAGCCACATGAAAAGAAGGGTAATGGGAAGATGAAGAAGAACACTAGAAAGTGGTGTGAGTTCCAAAACATCCCCTGGCACAACACTGATGAATGATGCTCGAAACAATCATTGTTTGTCAAGCTTAAAGAAAAGTAGTCATACTTTGATTCAGAATAGGGAAACAATATCATTGATGTAGAACCCAATTCTACCGTCGCAACCGTAAAGATCCAACAAGTCGAGTTAAAGGATCTAGAGGAAGGGGAGCACCTCTTCCATTCATAGATGTAGGTGAAGGGAACCTTGTTACATTTCATTGTTGATAGTGGGAGCCAAAAGAACCTAATATTAGTTGAGGTCATCAAAATAATGAAGTTGTTGACAATGCTACACCCCCAACCATACACCATCAGATGGTTGAGATAGAGACAAGACGTCTGTGTCAACCAACAATGCCTGTTATCATACAACATCAAACCCTTGAAATATTAGGTATTATGTGATGTTGTCCCACTTGAATTATGTGATGTTCTTTTAGGAAAACCATATATGTGGAAACGTCATGTTGTTTATGAGTCTTCACCCCATGGTATCATTGTTACTCTAGGGGGTCAACCTATAGGATACCATAGGTAGTTTCGACTAATGCCATTTTATTGATATTGGAAAATAAGTTCTAAAAAGTAATCTCTCAGACCACAAATTTTTCCCTCTTCACGATCTTGTCAGAAGGCGAACAAAATGTCACTACGACCACCAAAACCTTGTCCCAATACCTTTCTATAAAACATAAGAAGGTTGAAAATATTATAGAGGACCACAAAGATATTTTTACTTCACCTAAGGGGTTCCTCTGTACTACCAAGTTAAGTATTCCATTGAATCGGTGCTCGGTTCTCCCTTACCTAATGGTCCAATCTATAGACGCTCCCTTCCAAAGAATGAGGAAATAAAGCATCAAATTCATGAATTCATCTGAAAGGGAATCATTAGAACAAGCTCCTCACCTTGTGGGACCCAAATTGTGTTGGTGCAGAAGAAGGTTCCATATGTTCAACATAGATATAATATATATCTTCACAACTCTATTGGCCACAACCCTTTTTAGTTGTGCTTGCGGTTCCAACCATTATCCCCCATTGATATAGCTCTTCTTGTTGTATCTTCACCAACAGAGTCCTCCCACACTTAGACCAAGGCATATCATGGAGAAAAAATTATTGAATGGATCCAACACTAGCAACATGTTCATGACATCCTTCAAAAGGCTAATTCCAAGTACAAGTAGGAAAACTACTTCAAAAAGGAGAGCGAGTCACCAAGATTCATATTATACAAATTTTTCCCCATATTCCAAGGGAACTTGACACAATGGGGACCATTTCTTCCTAAAGGTAGAGGATTGATCCAAGTGGATCTCAGTGGCCATCGACCCTTTCCACTGAATCAATGTTTTCGAGTTTGTGGTTTTGATAAGCCATGATATTCACCCTTTTTATGATGTCATTAAAGGGGAATGTAATGTAATTCCATCTCCATTTGTTAATTACAGCCATCATGTAATGATTTCCTAGTGGCATTATGTACATTCCTACAATTTTAAGGCACTATATCCCATTAGAACTCTGCAACTAAGTGTGCTTGGGCTAGAGTAGTATTGGGATGGGTGACCTCCCAGAAGTCCTAGTATTGGGATGAATCGTGGGAATTATTCTTCTCTCACTCTCTCATATATAATTGAGGTGAAGGAGGTCCTTTGCGAATGCAATGGAGTGTGATATAAATATTTTTGTGAATGAGAGTAACCAACAACTCTTTCTTTTTAGAGATAAGCTACCACATTTCTAGCTAGTTTGTGTTCTACAATATTTTGCTATTTTACTCATTAATAGAATTTGGATTTCACTATATTTTTGTGTTCTCTATTATAGTTTTGTTCATATCGCATTTTGTTCTCAACATAATCTAGATCAATGTTCTCAAGGAACTGCATGATCGATTAGCTAGAGGAAATGTTTTAGCAATACAACAAATCACAAGACATTGATAGTTGGTTATTATTGGCCAATGGTGTTCATAGATTCTCATTCATATGCCCAAAGGTCAAAAATTTTCCAAACTCGTGTTTGATGAAAAAATAAGCCTACTATACCATTGCATCTTGTGACAATTGATGGACCATTTAAACAATGGGATCTAGACATTATAGGGGAGATAAACCCTAACTCTTGAAAACCACAAAGGCACATCTTCACAACTAAAAACTATTTTACAAGATGGATAGAAGTAATCATGCTGGTCAAAGTAAACAACATAGTTTCCATCAGGTTCATTGAACAATAATTGATGACCAGGTTTGGGGTTATTGTTGGATTATTGAGAGGGGGGGTGAATCAGTAATAGAGCAATTTAATCCTTTTTAACCATATATTCCAAGTTTTATATCAATGAAGAATTATCATCCAATAACTGCAGAGTAAATAAGCAATGAACAAATTAACAAACATACACATACATAGTACACGAGTGTTTTATGTGGAAACCCAAATTGGGATAAAACCACATAATGATTTTTCTTATATGTCTTGAAGAAGTACATTCATTGGAAGCACCAACTTCCTTTGGTTTCCAGCTGCAACTGGAAGGAGGCTCCAACCCCCTAGTTTCTCAAGATACAACTTGAGGGAAGCTCCAATTCCCCAATTCTCTAGCTACAACCAGAAGGAGGCTACAACCCACTGTGTTCTTCGGCTACAACTGGAAGGTGGCTACACCCACCTGTCCTTACCCCATCCTGCCACCCTGAAGTAGAAGTAGAATGATGAAACCACTGTCAACCTGTCACTGTGAGATATACCTTTGTAAAAATATACCAATAAATATTAACCATGCATCAACCATTCATCAGCCTGTACCTAAACCTGTAATTAACCTATACCATAAATAAGTGCATCAATCATGCACCAACATGTACCAAATAACCTGTAATCAACTTGTACCATAAACAAGTGCATCCAACCATGTACCAAGTATGTACCAATCATGTTTCAACTACTCATAAACTATGACTCATCAATATGTACCCACATCATCAACTATACACCTCATGTATGTGCCAACTCATCAACTACTTGTCTCAACCATGTACTCAACATGTACCTCAACCAAAATCCCTCATCAATTTCATCATCAAAATCTGATTTGTAGCTCTATAATAGACCTGGTTTATATGATCACATTCCTACAAACCTTCCTCAACTTCAACAACAAGAGACTATCATTTTCATCAAACTTTTCTTTAGTCTCACATGCCTAGTTTTGGATTAGTCCACAACCCTAACTTGAAGTAATCATAACTTTGTACCTATAATGTATAAAGATATGAAACTGATACCCAATTTTATTCAGTGTATTTTATGCAATTAATACAGGTTTCACTACTTGGAACCTCTCAGAAAAGGAGTTATAGCAAAAATGACATACCTTGCTGAATTATGGCTTATTCTAGAGAGTGACCTTGTAAAGTGTGCCCCGCATAGAATGTTTGTTGAATTGATATGAAACTATGAAAAAAATTACTACAGACTATTCCCTAACCAACACATTTGTTTTCAATGAATTTGGATCTGGTATGAAGAAGTTATGGCGGTTTTTACCAAAACACTTGTTTTTGACTAGTTTCAGGACTAGCCACAAACCCTATTTTCCACGGAGTGTAACTCCAAAAATACAATGAACTAAAAGCATAATTTATTTACAAAATATACTTGGATATGTTTTCTCAATGGAATAGCAATTTCATGGTCTGAATCATTATAGAAAAAAAGTTGTAGCGAAAATGGTGAGATGACTTGTAAATAACATACCTTAGAAAGCACCATCAAAAGAATTTATCCTTCCTTGCATTTAGGCCTTCTTTTCTTCACCTTCCCTCGGAATTTTGGATTAGATATCCTTGGTTACCTCAAACACCTATAGATATTCAATATGCTCAAGTGTTTTTAAAATGAGAGAGCCTTGCCTCTTATTTATACTCTCCAAGTAGTTTCCTTAAAAACATCTTCTAGGTAACTTGGCCCCACTTTCCTTATTTTAGGGTTAACCCACTTCTAATTTCTCCATTAAATTTATAATTGAAATAATTTATTTTTTATTCACTTTGAATTATAATACACTCATTACTTCACTTTATTATTTACCTTTTAAAATATCTTAAACCACATTGACTACTTTGACCTTTTGGGGCTTCTAGATGACATATGAGGATCCTCCAACTTCGTAAGGCCATAACTCTCAAACCGTGAGGAGTTATGTGACATTCCACATACCACCAGAAATGGAATGACATTTACCATCCATATAGAATAGTATTATCTAAAAATATATCATAACTCATATCTTTATCCATCAAATAAACTTGGGTCCATTACCCAAACCTGGGGTCTCCAACTTCTCATGGTCATAACTCTCTAACCGTGAGGAGTTATGTGACATTCCAAATACCACCAAAAATAGAATGAAAAGAACTATCCATATAGGATATTTTACCTGACAAATTCAGTGTCCTTCATCTCATTATTCCACAATTAAGCATGGGTTCTCTTACTCCGCAAAATGTCTTCCCGTGAGGGATTTCACCATAAGGGAACCACTTTGGAGTTCATCCATATTTACTTCTTATCAACCATGACAAGACAATAATGATTCATATTTACATAAAATAATATTGGGTCCATTACCCAAACCTTTGTGCTGCGGGGATTTCTTCAAGGGTTGACATCAATGACAACCAACCTTAATCAACAATCTCCCCCTTTGGCATTGATGGCAACACTCTAATGCAATATTGAAATCATATCACTCATGATCCCCCTGGAACCATGCCTCTATCCTCTATATCTAATAAATTTTCCTATGTCCTTTGCATATGATAAATCTACTCCCCCTGGAACCATGCATATGTCCTCTGTCCTTTGCATTTGATAAATCTCTCCCCCTTTGTCATCAATGGCAAAGGTAGCTTTCCATCCGGGGATGCTCCCCTTGATCGAACTATCCTATTATGGTGCTTCCTCATGTACATATAAGACATATAAGATAAGCATTAAAAAAACATTCATTTTGGAGTAGAAATAACTCCAAGTCTTTTGCGAAGATATTCAAAGGCTTCCCGTGGAAGTGGTTTTGTAAAGATGTTTGCCACTTGTTCTTTTATGCCCACATACTCAACTCTAATGTTCTTTTCTGCAACATGTTCCCGTAGAAAGTGATACCTGATTGGAATGTGCTTCGTCTTGGAGTGCATCACTGGGTTTTTTGAGATACTGATGGCACTTGTATTATCACAATATGTTGGAATGGGCTCATCATACTCAACCTGTATATCTGTAAAAGTTTGTTTCATCCAAAGAACCTGTGTACAACATGATGTTGCTACAATATACTCTGTCTCAGTTGTAGATAGAGATATTGATGATTGTTTCTTTCTTACCCATGATACCAAACACTCACCCAAGTAGAACACTACTCCACTGGTGCTTCGTCAGTCATCAATACAACCTACCCAATCTGCATCTATGTAGGCAATAAGTGATAGATATTTTCCTTTTGGATACCATAATCCAAACTCTTATGTTCCTTTGCGATATCTGAAAATCCTCTTTATTGCTAATACATGTGATTCCTTTGGTGTTGCTTGAAATCATGCCACCTGTCCAACTGCTTGCATTACATATGGTCTGGATGTTGTCACATATAGTAGGTTGCCAATCATTGACCTGTATTTCCTCTGATCTGTAGACTTTGAATCATCATCTTTGCTCAACTTACAACTGGTTTGCATGGGAGTGATAATTGGTTTGCAATATTACATTCCAAACCTCTTTAGCATTTCTCTGATATACCTGGTTTTAGAAATAAAAATTCCTTGGTTGCTTTGACGTATCTAAAGTCCTAGAAAGAAGGATAGTTCTCCAAGTAACGATATTTCAAATTCATTTTGCATGTATTTTACAAATTTTTGGCTTAACCTGTCTTCATCACTACCAAAAATAATATCATCAACATAAACATCAATTAATAAAATATTACCTTGACTTACCTTGATGTAGAGGTTATTGTCTGCACTTCCTTTTCTAAACCCTGCCTATTGCAGATACTTATCCAGTCTAGAGTACCATGCTCTAGGAGCCTGTTTTAGACTATACAATTCCTTCTTTAATTTACATACATAGTCTGTGTTCTCTGACAACTGAAATCCTTTTGGTTGTTCAATGTAGACTTCTTCTTCAAGTTCCCCATTCAGAAAAGATGATTTTACGTCCACCTGATATACTTTAACATTTTTGGAGCTTGCATAAGCTAAAATTAAATGGATTGCTTCCATTCTAGCAATTGGGGAAAATGTCTCTTCAAAGTTGATTCCTTCAATCTGTGCATATCTTTTACATACCAATCTAGCTTTGTTCCTTGTAACTTGTCCATATTCATTCAATTTATTCCTAAAAACCCATATTGTGCCGATCACATTCTTATTCTTTGGTCTTGGAACCAATTCCCAAGTGTCATTTTTCTCTATTTGATCCAATTCTTCATCCATGGCCTTATTCAAAATTTCATCATTTCTGGCTTCTTCAAAACAGTTTGGTTCAATTGTAGATAAGAGTGCTAGGTGTGTTTGTTCTCGTGAATGGATTTTTCTTCTAGTCTCAACTCCTGCATCTTTGTTTCCAATAATCTGATCTGAAGGATGATTCTTCTGTACTCGTTTGCTAGGTGTCTTTGGAGATACTTTTGAACCTGCTCTTCTTCTTCTGTCATATTCTCTTCATCTTCATCTTCCTCTTCTACTTCTTTTTCATCTTCTTCTTTGAAATTTTTTTCCATTGATTTGTTTTCTTCTTCCTTTGATTATGGTCTGCCTGTTTCATCAATTGTTATGTTGATGTTTTCCACAACTTTGTTCAATATTATATTGTAACACTTTTATGCTTTCCTTGTACTTGAGTTACCAACAAGTATTCTTTTGTCCACACGAGAGTCAAACTTTCCCATTCTACCATCTTCTCTTTTGATGTAGCATTTGCTTCCAAAAACTCTAAAGTTCTTCACATTTGTTGGTCTTCCTTTCCATAGCTCGTATGGAGTTTTATCAGTGTTGTTTCTGAGCATTACTTTGTTTTGAATGTGAACTGTTGTATGCACTGCCTGTTTCCAAAATATATCTGTCAATTTGGAATCCATTAACATTGTTCGAGCCATTTCTTGTACTGTCATGTTCTTTCTTTCAACAACTCTATTATGTTGAGGTGTCCTAGCAATGGAGAATTTCCTTTCTATTCCATGACTACTATAGTTGTCCATAAATTCCTTTGAAGTAAAATCTCCTCCATTATTAGATCTAAACATTTGATCCTTGAATCCATCTCATTTTCAACCACTTCCTTGTAGATCTTGAAGTTTTCAAAAGCTTCTGACTTGTTCTTGAGAAAGCAAACTGCAGTCATTCTTGTATAATCATCAACTAATAACATAAAGTATTTTTCACCTTTTAAGACCTTTGTTGTAGTTGGTCCAACTAGATCAATGTGCACAATTTCCAGTAGTCTTGTTGTTGAATATTCCTTTGATTTGAACCTGGTCTTTGTTTTCTTTCCTTGTTGACAATGCTTGCATAAAGTGTTGGTTGGTTTCGTGATCTGGGGCATTTCTCTGACTAATTCTCTTTTGTTGACATTGACAACGTTATCAAAATGCATGTGACCCATTCTTCTATGCCATATCCATATTTCATCTTCCTTTCCTAGACAACACTTTTCATTTCCAATTTGACTTAACACATATATGTTGTTTGAAGTTCTTGCAATAGTACCAACCAATTTCCTTGAAGCTTCTTTTCTTATCTCACACCTTTCGGAATCGAAAGTAAGTTTATGACCTTGGTCACACATTTGACTCACACTTAGAATATTATGTTTCATATATTCTACTAGTAGAACATTTTGTGCCTTTTTATTCTTGTTCCCAATTCGGACTGTGCCTTCTCCAATGATTTTGGATGAATTATCATTTCCGAAGGAGACTGATCCATTTTTTCCTTTTCATGATGTAAGAAATTTATCTTTATCACTTGTCATGTGTTTTGAATATCCACTGTCAACATACCAACTGTGTTTCTTCTGCTTAGCTTGTAGAGCGACTGTGCATTCTTCATTGTTGTACTGATATTTCTTTCTTATCCATGTCATTTTCTAAGGTTCTTGTTTGTGGCTATTGTTATTTTGTTGAGGTTATTTAGGAGGGACTGTCATTATGCAATCCTTGGCCATGTGTCCAAAATTGTTACATTTGTAACATTCCACTTCAGTGCTCAAAGATTCAAACCTATTGTAACTTCATCTTTGTGTGTCACTAGGTATCCTTGAATAATCCCTTTGTGTATAACTCTCAAAGTTGTTACTGTTCCTATTGTTAGCTATGCAATTCACATCTTTATGTCCAAAATTATTACATGCATAACATAAACCAAAAAATCTAGTTTGATACCTAGGAGTTGAAGATCTTATGAAAGGAGGTGATCTTATGAATCCTTCTTCTTCTTGAGGCCTATCTATTTGTTGTTGATTTTGAAATCTGAATCTTCTTGGTGGAGGAGTGTCCCTGTAATCTTCCTTGTATATCTTCCTATCTTCTTTGATTGTTTTTGCATAGCTCTTTGGATTTGTTTCTTTCTCTTTTGTTTTGGAGCTTGATCCCTTTTATTACTGATTGTATCCAAGTCCAGATTTGTCTAGATGAAATTTTTCATTGTTGATAATGTCATTCAGAACTTTTGAGATATTTTGCATATTTTTCTTTTGAATATCCTTTCTTAGTGTGAAAACCTTTACTTCCAAGTTTCCAATGATCTTATCCTTTTCTTCTAGTTGTTCTTTGAGTGCTTCTTCAATTCTTTTATCTTGTTCTATTTGAACCTTCAATTTTGTGATCATTTGTTCTAGTTCTCGAGTGTCCTTTTTCTTGTCTAGTTCTTCTTGTAATTTCTTGTTTTTCTTATTTTCTCTTATGATAACTTCTATGGAACACATTAATTCTTATAGATAGTCAACTTTTGCCTCTTCAATTTCTTCCTCGACTTCTTCACATTCTTCTTAGGATTCTTCATATTCTTCTTCAGAGTCTTCTTTGTTAGAGTCTTTTACTGCCATGACTAGAACTCTTCATGTCTCATTGTCATTGACTTCATCTTCATCTGATGATGAGATGTCTTCTTTGGTGTATAATATTTTCTTGAAAACTTTATTTGTAGTTCTTTTTCCTTTATATGTGTGTTTTCCTTTTGAGTAACCTTCATCATTTCTCAGATGAGAATCCCGTGGGAGAAGTTTCGGGCTCAGATCTCAAGAATATCTCCCTAGATCTAAGTTTTACTGAATCACAGGACATCCCCTATGGCTCCACGATGTCCCAATCTGCAGACAAATGTAGAATGATGATAACCCTCCAGAAAATCCCTCAAACTGATGGTCCTGCCCCTGCAAAAAAAACCCAACTGTCGAAATGGCCCCAGGCCCTCAGGATAAGTTGGATCGAACCTCCTTCGATAAGCTGGCCCTGAGACTAGAATGGTGTGGAGGAGTCTTTCATCCCCGAGACCAAGCTATGGAACAAGGTGAGTGGATATTTTACCACTGAGTTTCTCACAAGGGTTTGTACAGCAAAACCCCCAAACTGAATGCTCAAGAGAAATAGAAAATGCTAATCCAAAACCAAAATGAATAATAGGTGCACCCCAGCCTCTTACTTATACTTTTCCTTCTAATTC
>ML799434.1:357082-390357 GCA_009831015.1 Picea engelmannii | reverse complement strand
TATTGTTGACTGATTCTGGTGAACCAGAATGTTATGAAGAGGCAATGCAGGTAGACACCAAAAGGAAGTGGGAGCAAGGCATGAAAGAGGAAATGGATTCCTTGGTAAATAACCATACTTGGGACTTGGTTCAGTTGCCTACACGATAAAGAGCATTGCAGAATAAATGGGTTTACAAGTTGAAGGAAGAAGATGGAGGAGAAAAGCGGTACAAGGCTAGACTTGTTGTAAAGGGGTTTGCACAAAAAAAAGGTATAGATTTTGATGAAATATTTTCTCCTGTTGTTAAAATGACTTCAATTAGAACTATTTTAATTCTTGTGGCAGTATAAGATTTGCATCTTGAACAGTTAGATGTAAAAACAGCTTTTGTCCATGGGAATTTGGAGGAAGAGATTTATATGCAGCAGCCACAGGGGTATGAGGTCAAAGGGAAGGATAATTTGGTATGCAGGTTGAAGAAGAGATTATATGGCCTAAAGCAATCTCCAAGGTAGTGGTATCTAAATTTTGACAGGTTTATGAAAGAACATCATTATAGTAGATGTCATTCTGATCACTGTGTTTATTTTAAAAAGCTAGAAAATGGAAGCTTTATTATCTTACTATTGTATGTAGATGGCATGCTTGTTGCAGGGTCTAATATGCAGGATATAAATGTTCTCAAGAAGAAATTATCCAATTCATTTGCGATGAAGTATTTGGGTGCTGCAAAGAAAATCCTTGGTATGAGAATAACAAGAGACAGGAAAATTCGCAAACTGACATTGTCTTAGGGTGAGTACATAGAGGAGGTGTTGGAGAGGTTTAGAATGCATAATGTAAAACCAGTTAGTACACCTTTGGCCAGGCATTTCAAATTAACTAAGGAAATGTGTCCCAAGACACAGGAGGAGATAAAATACATGTCCAGAGTCCCATATTCATCAGTAGTTGGTAGCTTGATGTATGCAATGGTTTGCACAAGACCAGATATTGCACATGCAATGGGAGTTGTGAGAAGATATATGAACAATCTAGGTAAAGAACATTGGGAGGCAGTAAAGTGGATTCTCAGATACTTTAGAGGTACTTCTAATCATGCATTATGTTTTGTAGGTTCAGAAACTATTCTACAAGGATATGTTGATTCAGATATGGCAGGTGATAAAGATAGCATGAGGAGTACCACAGGGTATGTGTTTACTATAGGTGGAAAAACTGTAAGTTGGATTTCAAAACTGCAAAAGGTTGTTGCACTTTCAACAACAGAGGCAGAGTATGTTGTTGCTACAGAGGCTAGTAAAGAGTTGATTTGGTTACAGAGGTTTATGAAGGAATTGGGAAAGAAGCAAGAGAATAGTAGGTTGTACTGTGACAGTGAGAGTGTCATTCATATTGCAAAGAACTCAGCCTTCTATTCGAAGACTAAGCATATACAGTTGAGGTACCACTTCATATGATCAGCCTTGGAAGATGGACATTTGAAGTTGGAAAAGATACACTCTAGCCAGAATCCTGCAGACATGTTAACAAAGGGAGTAACCAGGGAAAAACTAAGTTACTTCTCAGTTTCAATTGGTCTTCAAGAATGAAGATGAAGATGAGGAATTTTCCAGGTCCAAGGAGGCTCAGAGTCCAGCATATAAAACAACGGTGGAGTTGTTGAGATCAGTCTCCAAGTGGGAGATTGTTGGTTGTGGAGCCTGATTATCTTCCTGATTCAGAGGTCTTTTACTTCCAGTCATGCTTATACCCCATGAAGTATTTACACCCCAAAATTATGTACACTCTTCCATGCAGGGGAGTGCAGAGGGGGGGTACCCCCTCTACGGGGTCCAGGGGGCTATCCCCTCGACTGGGGAGTCTGGGGGCAAGAGGGCCCCTAGTGGGGGTTCGGGGGCAGCATCCCCCGAAGGAAAAATTGCCTTGTAAATGTATATTGTAATTTCATTGTAAATATGGACCATTCATTATAAGGTCACAGATCTAACGATAGAGATTGTGTTAGGGTTTTTTTCCCTAGAAGGAAACCCTCTTTTATGAGGAAAATGTATTACGGCTATGGTTGATGGTGAATATTGTATTCTGAGATAGGAGACTGTGAAAGAAAGAAGAGGAAGTTACAATGGGTTTGTTGTAGGTTGTATCCCTTCATATGATGGATAATAATAAAGGAAGGACCTGGCAATTTCTCCGATGGGCGTAGCCCACACTGGGTGAACCACGTAAATCTATGTCTCTATTGTATTGTGTATATTTTGTGTTTTGTTTCCACATTTGTTTTATTTTATTTCTCCACGGTCCTTCTTTTCTAACACTTCATCTCATTGTTCCACAATTAAGAATGGGTTCTATTACTCCGCAAAGCGTCTTCCCGTGAGGGCTTTCACCATAAGGGGACCACTTTGGAGTTCATCCATATTTACTTCTTATCAACCATGACAAGACAATAATGAGTCATCTTTACATCAAACAATATTGGGTTCATTACCCAAACCTTTGTGTTGCAGGGCTTTCTTCAAGGGTTGACATCAATGACATCCAACCTTAATCAACAGTTATAATGCTACATATCTATCCTCCTTGAAATCAATTGAGTTTTCCTTATAAAAGGAAATCATTTTAAGGTATTCTTCCAATTACTACCCTTAAGGAAATGATGTATTTGAATCCACTTGTTATCATTTTGTTGAACCTCCCATGACCTTTTAAACCCAAATTCCCTTTCCCAGTGCACTATATTCAAAACCAAGCATTTCCTCCACAACTTTCAAATTTTCAAGGATTCTTCACACTTAACCAAATTTATCTCAATCATATTTGGAAACCTTCACAAATGGTGTTGGTACAAGGGCAGACCCAGGGTTCAGCTCTAAGAACGCACCAACAAGCCCTGAGAACTGGCCCTTTCGGCAACACCTGTGAAGCAGATGCAGTCTCACCTGAAGCAGTTATGAGGGCATTGAAGGACAGAGATGGCTACAACCAAAGGGAATATCAAGTGGATATAAAACAAGAATAACACAGCATTCATATATCACTTATCAATTTAAATCTATTATGCACATCCTTATTAGATCTAAAACAGTAATGCAAACACAGTATATCAATGACAAAGACAAAAGATCAATCAACAAAATATATGTGGTTCACCCTCTCTCTAGGGTGAACCACGTGGCTACATGGTTCATCTTGTTGAACCTCCCATCACCTTTTAAACCCAAATTCCCTTTCCTAGTCCACTATATTCAAAACCAAGCCTTTCCTCCACAACTTATCACTTATCAATTATCATATATCACTTATCAATTTAGATCTACTCTGCACATCATTATCAGATCTAAAAAAATAATGCAAACACAGTATATCAATGACAAAGGTAGAAGATCAATCACACACAACACAAAATATACGTGGTTCACCCTCTCTATAGGGCTACGTCCACAGAATTGTGATGTATTATATTTAAGTAAAGCATACAGTTCTTGTCTGCACTCTTACCTAGAAGATCTCTTCTCTTCTCCTCTCTTTCTCTCCCCTCCCTGTCCACCCAGCTGCAGGGTTGATCTTCACACCTAGATAAATATCTTACAATACCATAAGGCTCTCACACTCAACACTTCTCTCTCTCTCCACAATAGTCTCTCACAACAATCAGATCAATCACTAGCAACAATTACAACCTATGTTGATACCAACCCAAACCAGGTCCTCTTGACCTTTATTTATGCATTACAATCACTCACCGACATCCTTGGGTCTAAGCCTAGGTGTTCAAAACCCTATATACCAAAACCATAGGTGTCTAAAACCCTAGATCAACTTAATCCACATTTTTCAGGGATTCACCAACCTGTCTTTCCTTTCTTCTCGCACGGTGCTCTAAAGCATCCAACAATGAATTTTTCCACTTGCTGACATATCCATGATCCTTCCTCCTTTCTTATCTATCATCCTTGATCTCCTCATCTAACAAATTTCTTTCTAAGGCTTCGCTCCATGTTTTCTTCTCTTTTGTTCACTTCAACCCAATAACAGTCACTATGTCTTCCGCACAGTTTGTATTCTACCTTTTCTTCCTTGATATTTGCTTTCTTCCATAACCAAGGGCCAAAAGGCCCCCAACACTCACCTGTGACTCATCCCGAGACACTTCATATAAGATATTTCTATTTTACTTCGACTCCAAGCTGCATAGTGCAGCCTTTGCGTTCTGCTCTTTGTCTCCTCTCCATCCCTTCTGCAGACTGTCTTTTCTGTGTCTGGTACCCAGTTTCAACTACACCTGGTACCTAGACCCTTTTCTTTTTTCTTTCACTGAGAGCTACGAAGCAGTTGGTTGTCATAGTACAACTTCATCTGGCTCCCATTCACTAATCCTTCCTTCCACTCCCCATTCAGAGTCTTTAATTGCACATCTCCTCCCTCTGTAACATAAGAGATCTTGTATGGCCTTAGCCAATGCGTTCTAAACTTCCCAAGATGTTTGATGAACTTACTCTCATATACCAGTACTATATCACCTTGTTTGAATGCCTTCTTCTTGATGTGCATATCATGATATGCCTTCTCTCTTTCCTTTTGAACCTGCTGATGGAATCCTGCAATGAATCTATCTTCTTCCAATTCAACCAACTGTGCAAGCCTCTCTTGAACAATGCTAAGGTCATCCATATCTGTAAAGGCAACAATTCTTAGGCTTGGTACCATATATTCCATTGGAACAACAACTTCAAGACCATATACCAATTTGAAGGGGGCCTACATTGTCATCTTCTTGCAAGTTGTTTTATAGGCCCAAAGTACTACTGGTACTCTTAAGTCCCAATCATCCATGTTCACACTACAAATATTCATGATTGATATCTCCAATATCTTGTTGAATGCTTCAACTGGCCCATTTTCTTGTGGATGGTACGGTGTGCTCTTCTTATGGTGGACTACAAATTATTCATTCAAGGCTTCAACTGTCTTATTGATGAAATGTGTTCCTTGATCACTCATAAGGATCTTTGGGCATCCAAACCTGGTTATGATGTCATCAAATATGAAGTGCACAATTGTAGTTGTACTAGAGTCCTTGACTTCTCTTGCTTCGACCCATCTATTCAAGTATTATGTTTCTTTAATTATGTACCTTGCTCCTGTACACTTTCCTGGTGGATTTATAGGTACAAAAAAGTCAATGGCCCACTTCTCAAATGCTTGTAAGGTCATTTATGGTGCTAATGGAATTTAATCTCCTCCGGATGGTTTCCCAACTCTTTGGCACACATCGCAGGCTCTGGAATATTCTTTACCATCTCTGTGTAAGGTAGGCCACCAAAGGCCATCTCTTAGAACCTTCTACACAGTCTCTTTTCCTGCATAATTTCCTCCTGCGATGCCTTCGTGAGATTCAACAAGGATCAGTGGTAGTTTTTCCTCCATAACACATCTTCTCAATATCTCATCAGGTCCCATCTTGTATAGATGTCCAGCTATAAGTGAGAAGTATGTAGTGCACACTACTAGTTGTTTCTTCTGAGGATTTGTATACTTACTAGGTGCCATTCCTGTTGATAGGAATTGGACTATCTCTGTGAAGTGGTCATCGATATTTCTAATGGAAAGTAACTGTGCATCCAGTAGTGCATCCTCTAAACTGGTTGGCTCTTCACCAAGTTCCAACCTCGACAAGTGGTCAGCACCTTTGTTCATTCTCCTTGGATTTACTATGATCTCAAAATCATATTCTTGAAATAGAAACATCCATCTACATAACCTTCCCCCCAACAATGTCTTGTTGACTAACTATTTCAGTGCGGAGTGATCAATAAACATTTTAAAGTGTCCGCTCAACAAGTAGTAATGAAATTTCTGCAATGCATACACCATGGCCAATCCTTCTCGCTCAGTGGTGGTGTAGTTGATCTCAGCAGTTGATAGTTTCCTGCTAGCAAAGGCTAATGGGTGGTCAATATCTCCTTCTCCTGGGTGTGCTAACACAACTCCTAAAGAAATGGAAGATGCATCGACATGCACATTAAACTCCTTGGTCCAATCTGGGAAAACCAGAATGGTCATAGTAACCATTTTCTTTTTCAGTGTGTCAAAGATCTGTTGGCATTCCTCTATCCAACTAAACTGACAATCCTTATTCAACAGTTTTTCCATGGGTGTTGTAATCTGAGCATATCCCTTGATGAACTTCCTGTAATATCATGTGTGTCCCAATGCAGTGCACAGTTGTTTGACTAAAGTGGGAGGTGGAAAATCAACTATAATGGCAATTTTAGATGGGTCAACCAACAATCCCTGCTTGCATACAATATGACCTAACATTACTCCAAATGGTGAGAAGAATATGCACTTCTTCAGATTCAAATAAATTTTACACTGCCTACATTTATCCAACATTACACTTAGACATTCAATGTGATTTTTCAACAAACTAAACACAGTCCAGTCATCAAAATATGCTTCTAGGAATTTATGCAAAAATTCTTTGAACGCTTCGACCACCACCCTGGAAAAGATGGTTGGTGCATTCTTCAATCTGAATGGCATAACTATATATTGGTAGGATCCCCATTCTGTTTCAAATGTGGTCTTATGGCGGTCTTCCTTGGCAATCTGGATCTGATGGTATCCTGAAAATCCATCTTTATAAGAATATACTTCATGGCCTCCCACATTATCTATCACTTCGTCAATGAATGCTGTAGGGACGGGGTCATGAAAACAAGCATCATTCATCTTCCTGAGATCTACACATATCCTGATTTCTCTTGTTTTATTGTCTTGCACCACCATAGGGATTATCCACTCTGACTCTTCCACAGGTTCTATAATCCCTACTTCCAACATTCTGTCAAGCTCAATCTTCACTTTCTCCTTGTATTTAGGATTCAATCTGTAAGGTCTCTGTTTGACTAGTCTTGCATCTGGATTCAAAGGGATCCTCATCTCTTCCATAGGCCCTTTAATTCCCTTCATATCAATGAACTTGGTTGGAAACAAGTCCTGATATTCATGCAGTAACTCTATAATTTTATCAATGGTAGCAGCATCCCAATAATCCCCAACATTTGCAAACTTAGGTGTCTTCTCTATTCCAATATTGACTTTATTAATCTTGATTGCATGTCCAATGAATGGCAGCTCAACTCCTGGTCCTTCCACATCTCTCTGGCCCTCTAATTTTGCGATGTTCACCTTCCTTGGATCATCGTCTTCATCGGCATTGATGTTATAGAAGCCCTACAATTTATGGAGAGGCACAGTCCATTAGTCCTCTTCTTGTTCTAAGGGAAGGATAGATACCTCCTCGAATACTTTCTGTCGCACAACCTGTAGTGCTTGATCTACTGAAGGATATTGACTTTCAAATAAGAAGGTGGTTACAAAATTCTAAGTCATACCTTGTCAATTTGTAGTGATGAGGTGCAGTTCTACTTGAAGGTACCAGTTGATAGGTGTCATGTCTAGCGTGTTGATGAATTTGTGTACCCACTGATCTTGTGGGATATGGCTCCAGGATTCCTCACAGCTTTTCACATTGTCCTTTGGGTAGCTTTGACCTGTGTAGCGAATTTCACAACCTTCTACTTGTGATGAGAAACGCGGTGTCATCAGAGTACGGCATTGTGTCCAGTCTGTGATATTACTTTTGTGCATCCCCCACCATCTTCCTGGTGTGAATTTCAAGGCTTCATCCATTGCCAACAACCTCTTTTGTGTTGGTACACTTTCTTCAAAGTCTGATAGGAAGGATTCTAATGGATTCATACCATCAAATGTGGGTAAGTTACTTATTGTTGTGCCGATCTAACGAACTTCTTTGGTTATTCTAACACATCTTCTTGTAGATACTTCATACATCTTATTCTTCCATTTCTCCAGTGATTCTTTTGAGTCTGATGAACATGCGTTATCAATTCTCTAGCTTAAGTTTCCATCATCTGTAGGATTAATGTAATCCTGTTGTTTGGCTGTTAGCTTATATATATTTTCCAGTTCATATGCATGGTCGTGTTCTCTAATAGGTTCTGTGTACCACTGACCTTCATCTGGATATAAAGGTGCGATAAACCTAAGGCCATCTTTTTCAAAATTCATATGTCTCTTCTTTAAATCAACAACAGTAAAGTTATCGAAGGCCCAATCAATTCCTAATAGCACGAGGTAAGGACAATTGTGATCAATAATCTCAATTACCTCAAAATCTACAAATGTTCTCACTCCATCGATGTCCACAGGGACATGTTCTAATCTGCCAAAAGGGATTACAGCATGTTGATTAGCCATTCTAAGCCTGATAAGGGAATAACTAAACTTCGGTTTTCCCATCTGTGCCCAGGTTTGCTTCATCATGACATTGACCTCCGACCCTAAGTCAAGGACTACATATTCTATCTCATACTCTCCTATTTGAGCAATCAAATGTAATTCCTTATTTGTCCTTCTCTTCTTATCGATTTGGTGTACTTCCCTATTCAATAAGCAGTCTATCCTTCCCAGCTCATATTGTCTGATTAGATTTTGTAATTCTTGTACAATGCTTCCGTCCTAAATCAACTTAATACAAGTATGTAAAAATTCCATGAGCTTGCTTACCTCTTTTCCTTCTTTTGGCAAAGTAGACTGATCAAATTCCAGAGGCATTCCATATTCTCTCACTTCTGGTCTTGTCTTTGATGAAGAACCTTGATCTTTTCTGAACTCTTTTTTGGCTTCCTCAATTGTCTGTCTTTCTTTCTTTGCATCAAACATTTGTGTCTTCTCTATAGCTTTCCTGATTCCTAAGTCTTTGGTAATCTTTCCTTGGCTCAGTTTGTCTTCTCCTGTAATAGCACCTCCTTTGGTTATAAAATCGACTCTAGGGTCTTCTCCATGAGTTTCATCATATATCAGTTTCACTTGTGAGTTCTGTTGAGGTCCTCGTCTTTCCTGAAGCTTAGCTAGCAACGCAGGACAATCTTCTATAACATGGTCAAACGAGCTACAATAACTGCAAGTAGTACAAGGGTTCTGGCAATCCCTTGCAAGGTGTCCTGGTTGTGCACAGTTATAACAGATGATCTGTCCTTGGCCTTGTCCCATTCCTCCTCCTCATCCTCTCCCTCTGAATCCACCGCGAGGATTGAAGTTTCCTCTCCCAAGAGAGTTATATTGCATAGTGTTTCCTTCTTGTTGTACTTCGCCTTGAATATTATATATGTCTCTCGACCTTTCATGCATGAGATCGTAAGACCTAAAATCCCTATCATCATGTCCTACAGACTTATAGAATGAGTAGTACATATTTGTAGGTGTCTGAACATACTTTTTCATGTAGTAGCACTCACCAGGGCAATGTATGTTTCTGCATACTTCGCACCAAGGTAAGGTGACTTGCTTTAAAGGGATTTGGGCTCCAGAAGCCAAGTATTCATTGAATAGGGGACAATTTTCCTTGTCATGGCCATCTGATCTGCATCTAACACACCATATGTCTTCTCTTTTAACTTTTCCTTTGTCTTTCTTCATATCTTTGACCTGCAGAGACAAACTAGTCAGCTGACTCAAGATCTAACTCATACCTGAGTTGGATTCTCCCATAGGGGTTGATTCTAGCTTATTGGTGATCTCCAATGCCTCAGCCTACAAAGAAATCTTTTGTTGCATCAGGGGAACTCTGATGTGTGGTAAAAGGGCAGTAATGAACCATTCCTTGTTCTATTCGTCTGAGATTTGAAAAGTCAATCGACCCGTTAAGGTATTGAATCTTTGAACGAATTCCCAAACAGGTTCAGCTACCTTCTTCTTGATCTCCTTCAAATATGTAATACATTGTGACGTTGACTTAGGTTTCTTGAACTCTTCAATCAATGTGTTCTTAATCTAGTTCAGTGGTTTAGGCTGTGCAATTCCTTGGACAAGATTCATGTACCAACTCAGTGTGCGATCTCTGAGAGTTGTACTGAAATGAGTTCTTTTGACAACTTCATCTGTGACATTCTTAATGTTCCATATGGCTTCACATAGGAACCAATGTTGATCAAGATATTCAGATCCATCTCCCCTAAAAATAGGAAGTCTCATCTCATCTACCATAGATATCGCTAGGGTTCCTGACTGAATATGTGGTGGGCTACTATTGACAGTGCTCTGGGTACTCTAGTGGTTGGGATTACTCTGGTTGCTTAATACTAATGAATCAACAGGAGAGATAATAGTACTTACTTCAATGATCTGTGTAGTTTCTGAGGTTTCAGGTTCTCTCCGGTGAAGCTCTTCAGCTTCTCTTTCCTCTTCCCTAATGGGTTTTGAATGTTCTTCGTGTGTCAGATCTACCTCTTCTCCACTGTAGAAACCCTCCTCCCTGTAGTTTTGCTTGAACAGGTTTGCAAGGTGAACTTCTTTGAACACTCTCCCACTACGCATATGTCCATCTTCTGTGTCATTGTCGTTGTCTGAATTCTTGAACATTAGCCTTTCTTGATCCAACCAATATATTGTGTCTTAAATATGTTCTTCTCATGCAATAACATACTAATTCTAAGCTTCAGAAAATGAAGATATTTCCATCTGGGTCCCTTAAAGAAATATCTCTTGGCTTGGCTATATGATTCTACTCTGTCAAAAACAAACTCTGTGATGTACCCTCTGATGGTGTTATCAAACCAATGATCTACAGCTCGTGATACAACATTATCAACTCTTTTGACCTTCTTGATCAGCTCTGACGTCCAAACCACAGGAGGTCTGGATCGGATCTCGAAACGGGTATCTGCTAATCTAGCTAGCCACTCATGTAGCTCCTAATGGATTCCTCCAAAGAAAATTTCATGTATATCAATAAATATATATTTCTCCAATCAATCTTCTGATCTAAGATTAAGGTTCTTGTTCTGGGCTTCATCGAAGTCATTTTCTTGATCTTCTATCCACTTTTGAATCTCTATCTTCGATAGAAACCACCTTGATATTCCCTAAAAAAGATTCTTGTTCTGGCAACAGAACCATTTTTTGGCATAGGGGCAGACCCAGGGTTCATCTCCAAGAGCACACCAAAAATCCCTAAATATTGTCCCTTTCAGCAACACCTACGAAGCAGATGTAGTCTCACCCGAAGTAGTTATGAGGGGCTTTCAAGAAAAAGATGTCTACAACCAAAGGGAATATCAAGTGGATCTAACACAAGAACAACACAACATTCATATATCACTTATCAATTTAGATCTATTATGCACATCCTTAGAAGATCTAAAACAGTAATGCAAACAAAGTATATCAATGACAGAGACAGAATATCAATCACACACAACACAAAATATGCATGGTTCACCCTCTCTCTAGGGATACGTCCATAGAACTGTGATGTATTATATTTAAGTAAAGCATACAGTTCTTGTCTACACTCTTAGTTAGCATATCTCTTCTATTATCCTCTCTTTCTCTCCCCTCCCTGCACACCCAACTGTAGGGTTGATCTTAACACCCAGTTGAAGATCTTACAATACCTAAAGGCTCTCACACTCAAGACTTCTCTCTCTCTCTCCACAATATTCTCTCACAACAATTAGATCTATCACTAGAAACAATGAAAACCTATCTTGATACCAACCCAACCCAGGTCCTCTTGACCTTTATTCATGCATTGCAATCACTCACTGACATCCTTAGGTCTAACACTAGGTTTCCAAAACCCTAGATACCAAAACCCTAGGTGTCTAAAAACCTAGGTCAACTTGACCCACGTTTTCAAGGCTTCCCCAACATGTCTTTCCTTTCTTCTTATGTGGTGCTCCAAAGCATCCAATGATGGCTTTTTCCACTTCCTGACCTATCCACGATCCTTCTTCCTTGCTTATCTATCATCCCCAATCTCCTCGTCCAACGACTTTCTTTCTCGGGCTTCACTCCATCGTTTCTACTCTTTTGTTCACTTCGACCCAATAACAGTCACTGTGTCTTCCGTGCAATTTGCATTCTCCCTTTTCTTCCTTGATCTTCGCTTTCTTCCATAACCAAGGGCCAACAAATGGATAAAAGCATGTGGTTTTCTCCATCATCTCCTAAGATTTTTTCTAGTCTGATTTCCAAATTAGGGTTGATTTCCCAATTAGGACCTCTACATTGTTTGACTGTTTACCTTGGCCAATTTTTGCATCGGGTCCAATCTACCAATTGTGCCAAGATATGAACTATTCAATTGTTTTTCCTTGGTCAATTTGTAGATCACGGTTGACCTCTCAATCGGTACCCCTCTGCATTGTTCAAGTGTTTTTCTTTATTTAATTTTGACATCAAGTTAGATCTCCTAATTGAGACCCCACTGCATTATTCAAGAGTTTTTCCTTGGCTAGTTTATGCATTGGGGCCAATATCCCAAATTGGCCCCCCTCCACACTATTCAAGGTTTTTACCTTGGATGATTTTTTCATTGGGGTCGATCTCCCAATTAGGCTCCCATTATAATATTCAAGTGTTTTTCCTTGGATTATTTATGCATTGGGGCCAATTCCCCCATTGAGACCCTTTCTCACTAAATTAGTGTTTTCTAGGCTTTATTTCATAGTTCAAATAAAGTATAAACACTTCTAACGAAGGTTAAATTTTCATACTACAATGGTATAGGTGGCATGGTCAAGAGAAGACATATGACCTAGGAAATCCACATGGACAATTTCATCACCTACCACATGGTGTCTAAAATTGACAGGTGACCCTATTAGAAGGCACCATGTGGAGAGAATATCCATTTCATAAAAGGAATCTTCCAAGAATATTTTCATAGAGTTCAAGGAGTTTGAAATGTTTGAGCAGGTCAATTCAAACATTGGGCCCAATTCCCCCATTAGGCCCCATGATCTCTTAGTTTGATCCAGATCTCGGGAGATGAGATCTTGATGGCTTAAATGCCGAGAGAGGAGGAGCTTAGATGTGACAATATTGCATGAAAAGAAGCATGGACCAAAACATGTAAATGAATTCCTTGGGAGGTGAGGCTCAAATAGGAGCCTCACCTCTAAAACTAATTACTAGTAAATCACTCATAGATAATTAATCTCACAATGCAAAATAGAAAATATGAGAGAATCCAAAATTAGTAACTTGATATTATGAGAAGGCTTGCTAGGAATTTACATAGCATTACAAAATAGTTCATTGGACAAAGTCAAAAAGAGCTCATTAAATGAGTCTCTATTATTAGTATAATAGATCTAACTGCCCAACTAACTAAGTATTGAAAAATAAAAAACAATAAAATAATTTATAGAGCTCATTAAATGAGTCTATATTATTATAATAATAGATATAACTACCCAACTAACTAAGTAGTGGAAAATAAACCTCAATACAATAATGGAGAGGTGGGACTCTCTTTGACCCATATGGGCAACCTATTAGCCCAATTAATTAATGAGGAGGGGGGCATCTCCTTGATACACATGGGACATATATTATATTTATACCTTTATGAAATTTGCATCCTAATTTAGACCATATACCCCCTTAAAATTTGGATCATTCATCCCCCCTTAGAAAATGATGGTCCCCATCATTTCACCCATGCTAAAAAGAGAAGCCCTATTATTGTACCATTATGATTACAATGTGAAAATAGAAAATGAGGAGAAGGGTTTTGTGTGGTTGACCCATATCCTAGTTGACAATGACATTGTACATGGGTACAAAAATAAAGAAATTTTAATAAAATCCCAAAATTTAAAAAAATAATATGGAAAAATCGTGACTTTTGGGGCTATGAACATCCTTCTGCAAATATATTCATAAATTCTTCTACAGATGATGAAATCAAATTTTGTTGAAGACCCATTTGAGATAATGGAGATATTTTTCCATCAGTATATGTAACTTGTTCTAAGGTGGTCCATGGAGTGATAAAAACCAGGTTGAATTTGAAGAGCCCGCGACCACGCTGGTTACATACATGTGTTGCTTCAAGTAAAGATATCTCATAAACCAAAAAACAAAATGAAATTCCGTGAAACACCCATTTGATATCTTGAAGAGATATTTTCATTCATATGTGGACATCCTTTTTTACTTTCTTGAGCAAGGAGAAAAATACCTTTGAAGGTGGTGGTACATGTGACCTCCTTGGGTCAAATACATGTTGAGATTCAATCTATGATATCTCTCAAACCAGTAAGCCAAATGAGATTCTGTGAAATAACCATTTGATATATTGAAGATATCTTTCCATCCATATGTGGAAATACTTTTGTAGTTTCTTGATCAGGGAGAATAATCTCGTTGAACATGGTGGTATGCATGACCTCCTTGGGTCAAATATATGCTAATATTCAATCAATGATATCTCTCAAACCAAGAAGAAAAAGGAGATTTCATGAAAAGCCCATTTGAGATATTGAAGAGATTGTTACAACCATATGTGGAAATCGTTCTGTATTTTCCTGAGAAGGGATTAAAATTGCATTCAATATGGTGGTATGTGCGGCCTCCTTGGGTCAAATACATGTTGGGATTCAATCGATGATATCTCTCAAACCAGAAATCCAAATGCAATTCAATGAAATACCCATTTGAGATATTGAAGCGATATTTCCAATGAGATATGGTAGAGCCTCTAAAATTTTGTGTAGATTTCGCATCACCTCTTTTAATTTTTCTAAGTGTAGAGGGCCACAAAGGATGACAAGGGTTTGTAGGGAAGCATGGGCTATTGTAGAGGTTGTGGAACCTCCGTGGGAAGCAAACCCTGAAAATTTGTTGAAAATGTTGCAAAACAATGGATGTAGTGGATACATGTATGGATGTAGTGAATCCATGTATGGTTTTCCTTGTAATGGTGAACAAAGATCCGAGGGAAAAATTAAATCCCTATAGTTCTTGTGGACCAACTGTGATGCTTACAGTGTATGGCCTGACAAATGGATTATGATAGTACGAAAAGGAGGTTTGTTATTTATGCAAATGTTTGAAGTCATAGAATTCTTCAGACCCTTGTCTTGATGGAAAGCGTACCTTCTCTGATACCACTGATCTGAATCTCATGGGATGAGATCTGGATGGCTAGAATGGCGATAGAGGAGGAGAATAGATGTGCCAATATTGCATGAAAAGAAGCATGGACAAATACATGTAAATGAAATACTCGGGAGGTGAGGCTCAAAGAGGAGCCTCACCTCTAAAACTAATTACTACTAAATCACTCAGAGCTAATTAATCTCACAAGGAACAATAGAAAATATGAGAGAAGGAAAAATGAGTAACTTGATATTATGAGAAGGCTTCATAGACCTTTATATAGAATTACAAAATGGTCCATTAGAAAAATTCAAAAAGAGATCATTAAATAAGTCTCTATTATTAGTATGATAGATCTAACTACCCAACTAACTAAGTAGTGGAAAATAAAACCCAATACAATAATTTATAGATATCATTAAATGAGTCTCTATTATTATAATAATATATCTAACTACCCAACTAACTAAGTAGTGGAAAATAAACCCTAATAAAATAATGGAGAGGTGGTACTCTCTTTGACCCATATGGGTAACCTATTATCCCAATTAATTTATGAGGAGGTGGGCATCTCCTTGATCCACATGGGAAATCTATTAGCTTTATGACTTTATGACTTTTGCATATATATTTAGACCATATACCCCCTTAAAATTCAGATCATAGTTAGTGTTAAAGGGAACCAATTGAATATTGGTCCCACTGGACCCATTGGGTCACCCTTTGTGCATGAACTTAGTGGTCACTCAACCCTATTCACAATTCAAACAAATTATTTTTCTTTCAAAGAAAAAGGTGACTATTCATACTGCAATAGGACTAGTGGCATCACTAGGAGAAGATGATTGGGAACTCCATGTGGATAATGTCATCATATGCCACATGGAGTTTGAAAGTGATAGGTGGACCTATGGGAAGGTGCCACGTGGAAAAAATATCCACATCATCAAGGGAATCTCCAAATAATCTCTACATGTAGTTTGAGGTATTTGAGAGGGCCTATTAAAATATTAGTCCCAATGCCTTCATCAAACACCTAGCTCAATTACTAAGTGTTCAATGGTACCAATTGACTAATTGGCCCCAATGATCCCATCTGATCCAAATCCGATCCAACAATAACAATAGGATTTCAGCACAAGTTATAGCATGATCAACACAGGAAAATTTTAAGTCTACAAACAATGAAGGAGATCAACTTGTTGGCGTGAAGGGCCCTATGCCAACATGAATAATTTCCACTCTTGTATTCAATGTAGTCTAAGTCATATGAGATGTGAAGTCATGTAACATATTATTATAAAGAAATAATTTATTAGAATAATATGATACTTTCATAATATATTTTCCCCTGGGAGAAAAGACAAATTAAAAAAGAGAATGAGGAGAAACATACTAAAGAGAAGCTAAAAAGTTGTGGATGCCTAGCCTTCCAACTATCCTCCCAAATGACTTATTCTCCTAGATCATGTTTTCCCCACAATGACAAAAGGGTTCTTTGACTGAAGATGATGTGAAGAGGTTTCTTAGATGTCACTAAGGATCATAGAGATGAACCAAAGAGCATGTAACTTGCCCATTGTTGAATAATAAAGAGCCTAGCCAAAGTGAAAAGAATGTTGATTTTCCCATTTGGGTTTCAAGGTTAAACTATGATTTCTACATGTGTTGATTGTATTTAGATTTCATTGTCTCTGGGTGGAAATGTTTGCAATGTAATTTAATGATAAATGGTGTGCACTAAAAATTAATGGTGGTTTGTGTTTTGCTTTCGTAAAGAGAAATATATGCTAGTTAGAATTGAACTCGTTCTTTCTTAGATGCAATTCACATGGGCTAGTAATCCAATCTAACAACTCTTTAACCACACTTGTAAATCCACTTTGATGTTTGGAAATCAACATCTCTCCTTCCAAAGCTATTTTTATTTGCTTGAGGGTCTCAAATTTTGTTTAAAGAGTCGTTGGGGATTTTCTCTCACTCCCAAAGTCAAATTTACTAAAATTTGGTGTTTACACTTTATCATTTGGTCGTGCATCATGTTTTCAACATTGTTGGGGTGTTTTACTTTTCCCACAGGATGAATATAGACAAAAATTTGCATTTTGGTGTTTCCGAGACATTTATTATTTACCCACAAATCTATACATGTTTCTGTTCATTGGTTACCCACTTCAAATTCCAAACATTTTTTTTTTTTTTTTGGTTACCACATTCACTCTCTAAATGTTTTTCCACGTTGTTGGTTTTCAAATTCTACCTTCGGGAATTTCGATTGTTGGTTTACAAATTCGACATTCAAAGGATTTCCCTTCACAACAGGATGTAAAATTATCCTTTTGAGTGATTCTCTCCATTGTAATCAAACTGACACATCCCTAAGAATTTTTTATTCATCATTGGTCGACGCCTTCCCCACAATTTGATTTCCTCTTCTTTAGTTGACTAGGATGTCATTTGGTAAACTCGATCGACTATAAATTCCACTTGTTTTTCATCTAGTCGACCTGAATAATAGTGGTTGACTAGTTTTCCCCTTATCCAACCCAACCATTGAGAAAGTAGTCCAATCCATATTTTGGTCAACCCGACTGACATGAAAGATGACCGGTATATCATCTAGTAAACCTGACTGACAAAGGTCAACTAGTATTTCACTTAGCTGACCCAACCATCAGAGAATACAACTGGTCATTATTTGGGTTGACTTGACTTGTGGATGGTCGATGGGTATGTTATTTATCTACTTGACTATTAGCTTTGTTGGTCAATTTGTTTTTATCTAGTAAGAGATAAGACTATAATAAAATGGTAGAGAATTATATGTTGGTGAGACAAATAGGTATAAAACTCTCATTTACAAATCAGATGGTATTAGAAGATACATTTGAATTCATTTAGTGAGACTTGTATGGTAAGTACCTGCAGTGATTACAAAATAAGTTGACAATATTTGTTTCTAGGGATAGAGTGAATTAGAGCACCAAGAATGTCAGGGGAACATTATGGAGAAGAGGAGGAAGAAGATGCCAAGGTCAGGTTGGATTGATTTGAGCAGAGTTTGGTCACATTAATATTGATGGTTTCAAAACTATTGGAAACGTAATGCAAATAAACTCCATCACCAGAGGCTATTCATGAAGACCCCAAGTGGGGAAGAAAATAAGATAGAGACATAGTGTAAGAATGAGCTAGAGATGGGATATTGCAGCTATAGTAGGACACATGTACCTTTTTTTGTGGAGGCCAAGGTGGATATCAAGTCATATGATGGGGAATTGGATCCTATCAAGATGAACCAATGGCTACAACAAATGGAATTATACCTCAACATGCATGAAGTAATTGGAATACAAAACATTGCATTTTCTTGGTTGAAGCTTAAAGGTCATGGTTTAGCGTGGTGGGAGTGTGATGTAGTCAACATAGCACAAGGAAATGAGCCACCAATGACTGATTTGGAGGTGTTCAAGGACATGATTAAATCCCAAGTTTTTCCAATAGGATATGAGGAACACTAACAAATGGCATGACATTACTTCAAGAAAAGACAAGGAAAAACAATGCAGGAGTTCATCATGGAGTTTAGGAAGAGAGAAATTTAAATGGGAGTATCTCTCAAAAGTATAGACATGTTAGTCAAGTCTTTGGGGGAATTGTTACTTCTTATTCATATAAAACTAATGTTATTAATAGAAAAGAGGATTAATGAGGCCAGTATTCAAGAACATTACCTTGAGGGAGACAAGCAGAAGCAACAAGAAAGTACACTCAAGAAAGGAGAACCACAAGAGAAATATAGAAAGAAGAAAAATAAGAAGAAGTGGAATGAGAAGAATATTGTGGCATGAACATAAGAGAAAACACATTCTGCCCAAAAATGTAAAATATGTGATCGAAAGAGAAACAATAAGGATAATTGTTGGAAATTACACCCTAATAAATGACCCAAATATTTCCAGAAGAAGAAAAGAAAGTATTAATATCAGTGGATTTTTAGGAATGTGAGGTGTTGTTCCAGACTCCAATAGATTCCCTTTTTCTTGTTTTCATTATTCAAAGAGTTAATCTATCCCAAGAAATAGGGAGCCTCCTTCTCTCATATTAATACTCTCTTGACTTGTGGTAGAGGCCAAGTCATCATCATGATATTCAATGAGACTTTCTCAAACTTTCACTTAAAATTTTTTTAACTTTCAACTCGTTGATTCTTGCCATATTGACGAGTTAGTCTTTTCTTCACCAAAAATGAAAATTTCCCAATACTTAGAAAAATCTTGACTCAAGCTTTGTGTATCAGGGACCATGAAGTTTTTTTCATCAACGCACTGGCATGCATCCCAAGATCTCCTTTGATACACATGTTGTCGCATATTTGAAAAATTATACATTATGTATCAGGGTAGATGAGATTATAATAATTGACGCGTAGGAATACATGCTCCTATCATCACTAATAAATCGAGACTGCAACACTTTAAGGTTTTTAATAAAATCCTTCTTTCATGTATCGATAATGATAACATTATCATCGTCGATACATGAGGAGACCACCTGCTTTCCACTTGAGATTTGTCTGTTGGAATGGTTTACATGATCATCACTGATCCAATTTTAAATGATGATCATTAATGCATGCTTGTATTGCATCAATTTTTGTGTTGATTAAATGAAAAAGGGGTTATAAAACCCTACCAAGGCTTATATTTCTCTATTGATTACCAAAGACAAGAACTCGGAGCATATTTGACAAGGGATCTGTATAAATTTTAATACAAATTATGTATTGTCTAGATTCTCCTGATCTAACAATTACATGACACTGTTAAATACAGAATCACTTCTACTAATATTCTTGCGGAATATAAAACACGATCGCCAATTGCAATATCAAGAAGAAAGATCAATCACACATAACACAGATGTTTTATCGGGAAAAAATAAAGCTAAAAACCCCACTATCATATATTATGTATATATCATGGATCATGAAACAATCTAATACAAAACTCTAATCCAAGAGATCTCAGTACAATATATAATGGTCTCACAATGTCATACAAAAATTGACAAATTCATGTGCCAATTTACTGCTTCCAGACAACCTGCCTCCTCTACGCAATCCCTGCTAATTGAAATACCTGCAATGAATGAATTCCTCTTGCCTAGGCTCTACAATCCTCATGGGAACATCCAATGTGTGTGTGGTTGCATGAGTGCACTCACTAATGTCACAACCGATAGTCAAACTGTCCCTTTCACATGTTATCTCAACTGGGTCTACACTGGATCTGACATGCATGTAGTTAACAGTGGTAAATCTTCAGTTGCATGTGAGATCATTGATTGTGAATTAATTAATAATTAATTCATTGGTCTCTCACTAGTGTAAGTTTAGTTACAACTAGTACAACTGATGTTAACTCACTTAACTAAGTTAAAC
The DNA here is from genome assembly GCA_009831015.1 of Picea engelmannii. Classification (NCBI taxonomy): domain Eukaryota; kingdom Viridiplantae; phylum Streptophyta; class Pinopsida; order Pinales; family Pinaceae; genus Picea; species Picea engelmannii. The sequence continues at coordinate 369,950 of ML799434.1, read as the reverse complement.
TACTTTACAAATCACATAACTACACATATAACTCTATTGCAACTTTGAATCACTCAGTTACAACTAATTAGACTTTCATGTCCCACCAGTCAACCTTTGAGTGAACTCTAATTTCCTATAACAAACAGATTTTCCACTTCAATTAACTATTTCCAAGTGCTCATTGAGAATAGACTAATATTTATTGTCCAACTATTATTAAGGGATAATAATAGTTGACATACATCTATAAATATAATTCTCTCACCATCTATAAATAGACATCATCTATAAATAGAATTTGCTCGTCATCTAAAAATATACTTCCACCTAAAAACAGCCTGAGGCTCCATCCTAGTGTAGGTGCATAATTTTCACTAGGATCTCCTTGTTGAATCTCAACACTCCCTCTCAAAAAGAAATGGATTATCCTTCACCCCTATCATGTCTCTATGGTATTCGAATTTTCTCCTGGTGAACGCCTTCATCGGAATGTTTGCATCCTGATCTTCCGTAGGAATGTACTGAAGAAACATGATCTTCTGTTCCACACAATCTCTGGTATGATGATACTGGATATATATATTCTTAGATCTATCATGAAAAACAGGATTAATCAAGAGTTTAATGCAACTCTAATTATCAAAATGAATCATTGTCGGATCTAAATGAGAACCAAATAAACCAACCAAGATCTTTCTCATCCAGATAGCCTCACATGCATCTTGAATCACTGCCATGTATTCCACTTCCACTGAACTGAGTGCCATGGATCTATGTTTCCTGTTGTACAAAGAAACAACTATAGATCCGATACTAAAGACCCCCCCTGATGTGCTCTTTCTGTCCATTGGGCTGCCCACCCAATCTGCATCCGTGAAGCCATGAAGCTTCAACTCATATTTATGTTTGTACCATAATCCATACTTAGATGTGCCCCTCAGGTATCTCAGGACATGCTTACCCTCCTTCCAAAAGAGCTTGGTAGGCTTAACTATTGCTTGACTTAGTTGGTTAACCGCATAGAAAATGTCCAACCTCATGTTCACTAGATACATTAGCGAACCCACTAAATTTTGATAAACAGTAGCATCCACTACCTCTCCAGAAGTAGCATCCTCTTTCTTTTAGTTTCCTAGAAGAGGAGTATCCATGGGTTTGCAACCCTCCATGTGAAACTTACCCAGTATCTCCCTTGCATACTTTCCTTGAAACACAAAAAGTTCACCATCTCGCTACCATATTTCCAATCCAAGGAAATAATGAAGAAGGCCCGTATCCTTCATCTCGAACTACTTTGAAAGGTCCTCCTCGAATGAGTGTATCAAATTCTCATCACTAGTCAATATTAAATAATCAACATAAAGAACAATGATTAAAATCTTACCCTTGTAGATCCATCTCGAACCTACCACTAATTTGTCGACCAGTCGTGGGACAATTTCCCATGCACTTTTTTTTATAATGGAGTCATAATCCTCCACCATTGCATCAACCCAAGTGGGATCTTGCACTTCTTCCTGAAAGGAAGATGGTTCAGTCACAATAAATTTTCTCATGAGATCCATGTATCCAGTGAATCGATCAGGAGATTGTCTTTGTCTGCACTGTGAAGTAGGGGCTCCTACATTCTGTGCAGCATCTAGTCTCAATCTATCAGCTTTTGTGGTGCGCTTTCTTCCATTTCTAATGGATGGCTCTACATGATTGGCTTCCTCCACTCTGTTATCACTCCAGGAAACTCTCCTAGGCTGTAAGTCGGAGATGCCTGGTAACTAACTCTTTTTGGGAAATATTTTCTTAATAATGATGTGGGTTTTTTTGGATCAAGATGAATATCTAGGGACTGGACTGTGTTCTCAAGACTGTCTAGAAATATAAAATCTCACAAGGCCTTATAGTAATGCAGTCAGACAAGGTTTGATTAAATGGAAGAGAAAATAGCTATCGAACCAGATTATACTCATATAAAACAAGCACAATGGGTTTAATAACTAAGGAAATATCTTATGATTATCAACTTAATTAATCAATAAATGAGATGACAGTCACATACAGATTGAATGAGTTTCAATAAAGAACATTCACTCATAAGATATCAGAGAACAGAAAAGAGAAGTCTGACAACACAACTGAAGGAAGCTTGAAATTTTTCATATAATAAGAATAAATCTTTCTTACAGTAGCAGCATGTAGAACCCAAAATTGAACCCTTAGTTTGTCTTCTATCCTAAGCTTCATAGCTTTACAAACTAGTTTTGAGATCCTGAAAACATGGATCAAATCAGCTAAAAACAGTAAGTCAAAATCTGATTGCAAAAGATGAGGGATGATCCCCAAAAGTGAGGTCAATCCCAGATTTTCTGGTCCTTCTCTCTTGTTGAGTGCTGGTGTAGTGCAGGATAGCCTCCCAAGGCTGGATGCTGACTCTCCAAGAGAGACAAATTCGAATCTGTTGAGGTGGAAAAGTGTCCTGAATTTCTGTCTTTGTCAAAGACATCAAAAACCTTTGAAACACCGCCTCCTTCAACAATCTATCAAAAATAACTGTTGGCTTTGTCTTGATAATTCACCACATGTCTATTCCAAGAGGTTCCATCGCATTCTGATTCGAAAATTTCTGATCTGGGAAAAAATTCGCTCATTCTGGAAGTTACAGGATTTCAGTGGTTAACTTGGAAAGCTTCTGGGTGGGTTAACTACCGAAAGCACTGCTTTTGGTGGTTAATGAACAGTCGTCCTGTTCGCCTAAACCACCGAAAGTCAGAATTTCCAGAAAAAAATGCCTTTGGGAAAAATCAATTTTCTCAGCCGTGGAATGTCCGTTTTGCACGTTCAAATAGTCGATTTTTAACTACAGATCATAATATTTCCAATTGTGCAATCATATTTGGATTTGGATCTAGGGAAGCTAGTCAAATGTTCCCTACAATATTAGGCATCATTCTTGCAAAAATTCCAGTGCATTTTTTATCGTTAACATATGGCTCCAACTGGGATGGAGACCTCCCTGTGAGGTTTCCAAGAACCTAGCAGACCTTGTGCCTTTAGTATTGGGCCATGGAGTCATTCAGCCTTTTCGGTGGTTAATGAGCACACACAGGCTCGCCTAAACCACCGAAAACAGAAACTTACCCAAAAATCAAAATTTGATGAATCTCGATTACCTGCAAGAGTACAAAGACCTCAAGGCTTACTAGACGAAGCTCCTCGCTCTGTTTACAGCGCTACCAATTCTCAGTATGAGGTCAACCGTCACATGAGGAATATTTTCACCGTTTGCATATTTCAGCCTTCCAGAAACATAATGAGGAAAGCAGGCTACTCCACCACTAGCATTTACATAAGGTATAGAAGCAGGATCAAGGACTACAGTAAACCAAAAATCCACTGGATTGTGTGGACGATCATAAAAAGGTCACCGATAAGTTTGCAGTAATAATAAAAACTCAGGCTATGAAGCCACCAACAGAGGGTGTTGCCGGTTGCAACCATGTCTCTGCAAACCTTTTCTGGATCGTGTATCAATACAACAGCAACTTCAGATACAAAGCATTTCTAGATCCTCTGATATATGCAGGTAGCCTTTTTAAAAATGACCAAATATAGTCAAAAAACTTCTTTTTGACTTTCTTCTTCAAGAATAGTGTTTATACTTGGTGTGATAATTCATAATCATCCTATTCCAGAATATTTCACATCATTCCAACTTGAATATCTCGAATCTGCATGTTGGTAAATGACTTCAGGGCTTCTTAAACGAAGCTCTTTCCTCTCTGACTAAACTTGTAATCTCCTCCTGATGGGTTTCAGCTTGCAACTCTCCTTCCATAGAAGTGGCAATTAGAGCAAGGGCCTCTAATCCAAGTGGTTTAGCTATGACATTCTCTTGAGGAAATACTACCATGATGTCAATCTTCCAAGTAGCAGCAGCAGCCGCAACCTCCATGCCAATGTAACCACCTCAAATTATAACCAGTTTTGGGCACTTTGCATAGAAGATACCAATAAATCAGCATCAGCAACATCTCGAATATAATGGACACCTGGAAAACTTCCTCCAATTATGTCCGGCAACCTTGAAGCACCGCGAGGTAGTTGTAAGTGTTTATGTTGAGATATCCAGGCCTGTCATTCAATCCCTTTGTCCTTATAAAGAAAAGGGCTCTTTTGCAATTTCAAGAAATGTAGACCCTTGAATTAAAATCCATCAGTAATTTTGCTACACCATAAGATTTCTCTGTTAACATACCTTTCTCATGCAAGATTGACTAGAATTGACAACCATCCTTTTCAATGAGAATATGATTCTGAATGCAATCCAACTTGTTCCTGATTGCAGAATTGGTTTGAGAATCATTTGGAGTTTCTCCAACTTCGGAAGATAGAAAAGTATCTCTGACCTGGGGTAAATCGTTCAGATAATTATAGTCCATCTTTTCTCTTATTCCCATATGTCTGGAAATCGTATCTTTGATGTGGATGATAGCATTGGGCAGAACGAATGTGTAAGGGATGGTCATCAACAATGACTTCATTTGGCCCCTTTATTTCCTTGGTGCAATCCATATTGGCATGATGAGCTAATTAATTGGTATGGGAGTTGTTTTTGTCTTCATTCAAGAGCACAAAGCTTCCTTCCCCTTTTGAGTTAATATCCCCTGCTTGTGCAGATAAACTGATAAGATTTGTGTGCCATGAAAGGAAGCTTTCCACCGATTCAGTCTGATGTTGTACATCTAAACTGTTGAAAAATGGAACCCTATTATTGGTTATAGGTATGGTACTTAAAACACACCTTCCACCAACCCTGTTTTAAGATCTTCCACGTGATAAGGGGTCAAAACTTTCAGCCTTGGACAAGAACCATACCATGCAGGATAACACTATGACTGTTGAGAACTAACACCAGCAGTAGCTCTATATGGAAACCTCATTTCAAATACTGTGTTCATAGTGTTTCAAATACAGGAATAGTAGCCAAATCTCCAAAGTCTCCAGACCACAGTCCTCGGGACTGCTCCCTCCTATTACAATTTCTAAAATACATATACAGGAAAAAACATGTTGCTATAGATCCTAAAAGGATGGATCTAAATGCCACCTAACAAAACAAAACGAATCTGTTTTACTAAACATAGAAATTGGATCCTAAATCTAAGGAAAAAAGTCCTTATCAAAATCTTAATCTTGACTGCGATCTATTTGAGAGAATATAAAGGCCCTCTCAAATCATCTTCACCACCTACCCCTCGAATTATTCCTTCTTTGATTGAGATAAAGTTCCACTTTGACTTTGCTTTCTTTTAGCAGAAAAAAACCCTGTTGGTAGAGTAATATGCTAGGAAACTGCCCTTTGCGCTACCAACTTCCTGTAGCTTGTTGTTTTGAATAGTTTTTCCAAGAACTATAAAACCAAAATTACAACTAGAAAAGACTTCACCTTCTTGTTAACTGCTGCAACACATTTTTGTTTATGCCTGGCTGTCTTTGGCCTTTGTGTATTTGATAACCTCGGGTTTTAGTTGTACTGGATTGGATTCCCTAGCAAGAATCAAATAATTTGTTGATGAAGCTTCTGTTGGGATGGAGACCTCCCGCTGCCATCTCTGCCTGTAAATTTTCTGAACTTTCTGCTATGAAATTAATATCCAGCAGCTTATGATTCTCTTTAGTTAGAAGTTTGGCAAGGCCCTGGCCTTTTACCAGCTTGGTAGGCTTTACCTCTATATTGAATTCAATCATTTTTGCAATCCATCTAGCTCTCTTTCCGTCAATATATGGCTGAGTCAAAACATCTTTTACAGAAGATGAAGGAACATATGCGATGACCTTTGAATGAAGGATATAAATTATGAATGATTTTAAAGCTTTTATGAGAACATATGCTTGTTTCTCGATAGGGTCATACCTTAGTTCAACATCCCTGAGATTTTTGCTAAATAAAGCCACGGGATGATCAAAATTTTCCTCGTCTTTCTGAAGCAGGACTGCTGCCACTGTGTCATAGGAAGCAAATGAAAAAACATAGAAAGTCTTACTGTAATCTGGGTTGATCAGAATCGAGGATTCGATGATTGCTTGCTTGATATCCTGAAAAGAGTTTCTGGCATTGTCTGTCCATTTTATCTCAGACCCCTTTTTCAGCATGCATGTTATGTGTTTGACTAATTCAGCAAAATTTGGTACAAACCTTCTCACAAAATTTATCTTACTGAGCAGTGATTGAATGTCCTTCTTTGACCTCGACAGGGACAGAGTTTGAATTGCCTCCACTCATGATGGATCAATCATTACACCTTCTGCTGAGACGTTGTGGCCTAAAATCTTGCCCTTCCTTAGTGAAAAATGGGATTTCTTGGGATTCAATGAGATCTTGAACTGTCTGCATTTTAAGAACACTCTTTTTAGATGTTTCAGATGCTCTTCATGGTTGATGGAATACACTGTAATATCATCAAGGTATATGAGGACAAACTTGTCCTTTTCTCCCACAAATTCTATATCCATGGCCCTTTGGAATGTGGCCCCAACATTCATTATTCCAAAGGGCATCTTGGCGTACATAAAGGTACCCCAAGGTGTGGTAAATGCAGTCTTCTCCTGATCATCAGGGTGGACAGCAATCTGATTGTAACCGGAAAAGCCATCAAGAAAGGACATGACCTTGGCCCCTGAAATCCTCTGCAACAAATGTTCCATCTTAGGAAGAGGGTAGTTGTCCTTCTTAGAGCATTTGTTTAAGTTTCTGAAATCTACACACAATATGACCTCGCCATTTTTCTCCCTTACTATCACCAGATTGGCAATACATTTGGAGTATCTCAAGGGAATTATGATCTTGGCATCTAGGAGTTTTTTAATTTCTCTCTCAATCACTGGAAGCAGAAGGGGACTGATAGGTCTGAGCTTTTTCTTGAAAGGAATGGTGTCTTTTTCCAGAGGTATCTTATGCTGAATAACATCGGGATCATAAGTCTTTAAATCACTATATTTCCAAGCAAAAACATTAGAAAACTCCTTCAAAACACTACAGTATTTTGATTTCTCATCAGCAGTCAATTCGGAAGACAAATTTATAAACTTGGGCTGGCTTTTACCTCCTATGTTATGCTCTTGAACAGCTGGGTCTTTCTCCTTTTTTTTTGGCTTGTAAGGAACATCATTCTGATCAAAAATCCTTTCTTAGGGTACCAAACCACGAGGTATGTAATTGTTTGGTAGCTGAACAATATCATGCTAGCCCAATTTTTCCCTTAGCTCAGGTTCCTGTGATTCTTCTTCATTTATATTCTGCTGATCAATATGCAACTTAGAAAACTCATCTACCACTTGGATAAATCTGTTGAGTTCATCATCATCTTCAAAAACTTTCCAATATTTGATATTATCAGGCAAGGAGGGTCAATATTTTACTTGAATCTCATAACTGAGCTTAGGGGGCATGGGCGGAATGAATGTGCTGGCTGAAACAGCGAGAGAATCAACGAGCTGATTCATATCCCTTGGTATATATGAAATTTCAAAAATAGAAAAAGAATCACGCACTTTCCATACCTCGTCTCTGTAAGCCTTTAATCTGACATGCTTAGCTTGAAAGGTGTTATTTACCTGTTGTATGATGAGGTATGCATCTCCCAATACCTTCAAACCTTTTATCCCCATCTCTTTGGCTTAATTTAATCCCAACAGCAGAGCCTCATACTCTGCTATGTTGTTGGTAGTTCTGAAGTCAAGCTTGAAAGACAAAGATATGGTCTCCTTCGAAGGAGAAATCAGAGCTACTCCAGCCCCTGCTGAGTCCTTAGTGCTGGCCCCATCAAAGTACATAGTCCAGACTGAAATGTCTTCACTTTCAGACTGTTGTTCAATAGGCTTCACTAGTTGCATATGAGTTGATTGACCATCATCAATTTGAAGGATGCATGAACCAAAATCTGTATCCACCACATAGATAGGATGATTGACGGAATTCTTTCCATCGCTGATGATGTAAGCAAGTTGATTTTCCCTGTAAAGTCTTTTCAACTCCCCCCCAAACACTGGAATCGTAGCATATGACAGATCCATCTGCAATGTACCTCCTAATCTTTTCCCCCATGAACGAGACAAAAGAAGCCCAAACTTAGGTGGAATATCAGCAACCACCACGTCCATAACCATATTCCTCATTGGCAGTTGAGCAAGGTTAATAACCATATCTTTGATGAGGCCGAGACATCTGACCTTCCTAGAGTCAAAGGAGAAAAGATCTTGATATGGTTTGGTGACTTCGAGACCAAGCTCATCCATCACCACCTTTGGCATAAGGTTATGTGATGCCCCAGAATCAAGTAAACAATTGTGAAGGATTTTGTCATGGACATTTAAGGATATGTAAAATGGTGGACAAGAATCGTCACGGTCTTCTATCATGGGCCCTATGGTCACTTTAGGCTTATCATCTTGTAGGTTCACGAAATCATCAAATGGAGAAGTCTTAGGCTCAAGGGACTTTAATATGGCTGCTTTAAAAACTTCATTCTTCATGAGTTTAGTTAAAGGCATCGATATCTTAACTTTTTGAATTTCTGATTCAAAATTGAAAGAGGAAGATGATCTGTCTGAAACCTTTACCTCATTGGATGGAGCTTTGAAGTTGACTTGTTCTTTGACTAGGGGATGAGTTTGTTTCTTCAATTGTTTTGCTGGAAGGTGGGTCTGTTTTTCAGGAGTGGGAAGTTGCTTGGTAGCAACCTCTTTACTCTTCACAAGAGCAGAATCTTCCTTGTTCTCCATAGGAGAAGTAGTGGGTGTTTTTGGAATAGCATTCTTCTTGCACCTTAAGTTGTAACATTTTTGATCATCTGTCAAGTAGACAACTCCTTCAGCACCTGCCTCTTGAATTTGCTGATCCATCAGGGCTTCTTCATAGTCTACCTGTGTTAAAAATGAAGAATCATTTTCATCACCAAAACAGTTTATCTCATCTGCATCCTCGATTTCATCGTGAGGTGACTGTTGCTCTTCATCTAACACTACATTTTGAAAAGGTGGTATGACACTCTAATCATCAACTGGATTTCTATCTCTTTGAAGGATCTGAACTTGTGGATTATTCCTTCTGTACGGAAAAGCATTTGGATTTCTGGGGGCAAAATCATTTGGCTCTTTTTCCCTTACTGGCTGTTGATTTTGGACTTTCAATTTTGACATTTCGGATGTCAGACTATCCAACATATTAGCCATCTTTTCCATTTTACTATTAGAAGAAGAGGAGGGCTCAACAGTAGACTTCTTCTTCTCAGCCCTTCCTTTAAGCTTCTGTGATGCTGTAATGTTAGATTCAACCTCGAGAGCAGCATCTTGCATTAAAGCAAGTGTGGTTGATCATCTTTCTCTAAGGATAAGACAAAACTCTGAATCAAAGGCAGCAGAGAAGATGATCTTTGCCAATGCATCGCTTGGTTTAATCTCTACAGGGATCTTACCAAACATTTTATTGAATCTCTTGATGAAGTCCGAGCCCGACTCTCCATCATCCCTCTTCAAATTTCCAAACTCAGAAATGTAGTATAACAGATCTCTTCTTTCTCCCCAATGCTTCAAGAAAACTTCATCTAATTTTTCAATGCCAGTGATCGAATTTGTTGGTAGCTCTTTGAACCACTTTTGGGCTTGGCCATCCAAAATCTGAACAAAAACTCTAGTCCACACATGTTCTTCTGAAATATTAATGTTTTCTGCATAAGCATAAAAAGATTCAATGTGTTCTTCAACAATATACTCCCCTGCTCCTGTAAACTTTGGCATGTATTTCTGATAGTCACCTGTTGGCATGGAAGACAAGGGATTTGGCAATACAAGTGGGGCATATATGTTTGCCAAGATCTATTCCATTCTGGTCAAAGGGGAAGCCATGACAGTCTTGGTGATTGATACAGATGAGGAACTTGCAAGAGATGATGGAGGAGATGAGGAACACGTAGGAGATAATGGAGGAGATAAGTTTCCTGAGTTAGAATAGAATGGTTGTCTTACTTCACCCTGAGCAGAAGTTTCAAAAGTAGGTGGAAAATAAGAGGCTTTATAAAACTGACTGAGCAACAAAGCTAGATTTTCTTCTCCTTTAGAGGACAGATCATGGAGGATGTCTTCAAGAAAAGGAAGATTAGTGTGAGTGTATAAGACACCTTTCGAAGGTTTGATGGGTGATGAATCGAAAGAAGATGAAGAAGAATTTTCTTTCTGTCGGGAGGATTCTGTATTCAATTCTTTTGGATGGGATGCAATGTCAATCTCCGGAACAGAATCAGTAATAATAGAATAAAATGAAGGTTCTTCTACCTTAGAAACTTGAGATGAATTTTCAATTTCCTGGGAATTTTGAGGTTCAGCAGGGGATTCAACCAAAGACTTTTTAGATATGGAAGGATGAGTATTAGTTTGAATACCTGAATCAATTGCACTTGCAGATCTGGAAGCCTGTCTTTGTAAAGCTTTTCCCTTGCTGATGATCTTCTCTGGATCAGGAACTGATGTTGTCAATGGGCCTTCTGGGTTCGCCCTGGTGTGAGCTCTTTTAGGAGCCACTTCGCTTCAATGGAGTCGCCAGATAGAAAATGTACAACCTGATAGTGTCTACTTCTTGTCTATCATCAAGAACTAGATCTATGTCGTCTCCCAGAGAAGCTGAGCTTCGATCTCCTCTCCCCGGCAACGATGCCAATTTGTTATCACTCCAGGAAACTCTCCTAGGCTGTAAGTCGGAGATGCCTGGTAACTAACTCTTTTTGGGAAATATTTTCTTAATAATTATGTGGTTTTTTTTGGATCATGATGAATATCTAGGGACTGGACTGTGTGTTCAAGACTGTCTAGAAATATAAAATCTCAAAAGGCCTTCTAGTAATGCAGTCAGACAAGGTTTGATTAAATGGAAGAGAAAATAGTTATCGAACCAGATTATACTCATATAAAACAAGCACAATGGGTTTAATAACTAAGGAAATATCTTATGATTATCAACTTAATCAATCAATAAATGAGATGACAGTCACATACAAATTGAATGAGCATCAATAAGGAACATTCACTCATAAGATATCAGAGAACAGAAAAGAGAAGTCTGACAACACAACTGAAGGAAGCTTGAAATTTTTCATATAATAAGAATAAATCCTTCTTACAGTAGCAGCATGTAGAACCCAAAATCGAACCCTTAGTTTGTCTTCTATCCTAAGCTTTATAGATTTACAAAGTAGTTCTGAGATCCTGAAAACATGGATCAAATCAGCTAAAAACAGTAAGTCAAAATCTGATTGCAAAAGATGAGGGATGATCCCCAAAAGTGAGGTCAATCCCAGATTTTCTAGTCCTTCTCTCTTGTTGAGTGCTGGTGTAGTGCAGGATAGCCTCCCAAGGCTGGATGCTGACTCCCCAAGAGAGAAAAATTTGAATTTGTTGAGGTGGCAAAGTGTCTTGAATTTTTGTCTTTGTCAAAGACATCAAAAACCTTTGAAACACCTCCTCCTTTAACAATCTGTCAAAAATAACTGTTGGCTTTGTCTTGATAATTCACCACATGTCTATTCCAAGAGGTTCCATCGCATTCTGATTCGAAAATTTCTAATCTGGGCAAAAATTCGCTCATTCTGGAAGTTACAGGATTTCGGTGGTTAACTTGGAAAGCTTCTGGGTGGGTTAACTACCGAAAGCACTGCTTTCGGTGGTTAATGAACAGTCGTCCCGTTCGCCTAAACCACCGAAAGTCAGAATTTCCAGAAAAAAATGCCTTTGGGAAAAATCAATTTTCTCAGTCGTGGAATGTCCGTTTTTCACGTTCAAATAGTCAATTTTTAACTAAAGATCATAAGATTTCCAATGGTGCAATCAAATTTGGATTTGGAGCTAGGGAAGCTAGTCAAATGTTCCCTACAATATTAGGAATCATTCTTTCAAAAATGCCAGTGCATTTTTTATCGTTAACACACTCCATAAACCTCCTCATGTGGCTGATTGACATCTTGAGACTCATCTTTGGGAACCAAAAACTCCTCCTATGCATGCAAGTCTAAATCCCTCTCAAGAGACAACTGCATGGATTTCCCTCATCGAATTTTATATCCCGTCGCATAACAGTCATTTTACTGTTAGGAAAATACACACGATAATTATGGGGTGCTTCTATGTACCCCACAAATATCCCAACTTCAGCAGTCAACTCCAACTTCTTCCTAACATTCTTGGCCACATGCACATAAACAAATGAGCCAAAAAAAATTAAAATGAGAAACATCAGGTTTCTTACCAGTGAAAGCTTCTTCAGGTGTACTCATGCCAAGTACTCTATGAGGACAATGGTTTTGCACATAAACTATAGTGTTGCATGCTTCTACCCACAAATTCATTGGTAGGCCTTGATCATGCAACATCGCTTGTGTTGCACCCACGATCGTTCTTTTCTTCCTCTCCATGACCCCATTTTGTTGTGGGTTATGAGGCGCTATGAGTTCTCTTCGAATTCCTTCTTTGTTGCAGAAGTCTTTGAATTCGTTAGAGATTTATTCTCCACCACTATCACTCCTTATAGCCTTCACCTGCTTCCCCGACTCTTTCTCCACCAATGCTTTAAACTCACAGAACTTTGAGAATGTTTGATCCTTCTTCTACATGAAGAAGATCCATCATTTATGAGAAAAATCATTAACAAAAATAACAGAATACTTATGTTTTGTTGTTGAAGCAACCGAGAATGGTCCACACTATTATGAACATTAATACATATAAATAAAGGTTCATAACATAATAATTAATTAGTAAATAGTTAGTAATAGTAATTAGTAATAATGAAAGGACATGTTCTCCAAAAGACATGTCTAGTGGTGAAAGGGCACCCCTGTGTGGGTAT
>ML799434.1:319958-351423 GCA_009831015.1 Picea engelmannii | reverse complement strand
AGTAATAATGAAAGGACATGTTCTCCAAAAGACATGTCTAGTGGTGAAAGGGCACCCCTGTGTGGGTATATAATCAAGCCCTCCTTCTCAAATGTAAATCATCATTTTTATCATATATTTTATCAATTATTCATATTTTATATTTATTATTGCAATTGCATATTTGGTTATCTGTTACATCACACACACGTCTATGTCAACTCTCTCCAAGATCACCGAAGCACGGTTCTCCTTTTCATGAAAGGTGTACTTTACATACTTCCCCATGGTGAAACCCTTGCACTGATCTAACTAAGAAAGTGTTCCCATTGGAAGTCCAGTAAATATTTGTTACATGATTTTCAAGGCTCCATGATGAAGATGGCCCAATCGTCTATGCCATAATTCGCCCTCATTCCGACTCACAAATTTTTCTACATTTCCCATCATGGCAGCGCAACCATCTACCTCCAGCTTGTACAGATTCTTAACTCGAATCCCTATCTTCTTGACTTGACCCATTGTTTTATGTCCCAAGAATGCTTTTCCATCACTGAAAACAACATCATAGCCTTTGTCCTCCAACATTGTGACTGAGACCAAGTTTTTCTTTAGACCTGGAACATGCATAAAATATTTCAATTGAAATGGTTTACCTCACTCCCTCTGAAAGTTAATGGTACCAATGCTAGTCACACTGTATCATTCATCGTCTCCCATCTCTATATGCATTTTGATATCTCTCTCCTCCAATTCACTGAAAAGCTCCTTATCTCACGTCATGTGGAAGGAAGCACCACTATCCAAATACCACATCGATCCTAATGCACTTGACACCATGCATATGATCAAGGAGAATTCAAGTTCAAATTGCAAGGCAAGGGCCTCTCCAGCTGCAGCTCCAACAACCTTCTTGTTCTTCTTCTTCTGCGGACAGTTAGTAGCGAGATGCCCATGTTCGTGACAGTGAAAACACTTCACTTTGGAAAAATCTAGCTTCTTTCCTTTAGACTCAGATTGTGAATGGAATTTCTTCCCCTTACCTTTCCTTTCCTTGGCAGTCAAAGAACAATCCTCTTCATCATCATGCTTTGATGAAGATCCATCTCTGGTGTTTCGCCTGAACTTCTCCTGCACCAAATCCGACCATAGTCATTCACAATCTGGCAATTTTTCCCTTCCATTGAAAAAGTCTTGATAACTGTGCCAATTTTTGGGAAGTCCTAGGAGAGACAAGCTCACCAAATCATCATCAGTGACTGTTATTCCCACACTCCCCAGCTCATCTCGACATTGGACAAACTTCATGAGATATTTTGGAATGGAGTCGTTGATCCAGATTATTTTCGGCATGAAATGAGAGTGGAGATATAATAAATAAATACACAGAGATATCGCGGATATCCAATAGTATAACAAAAATGTATTAGAGATGAAACCATAAACATAGAGATATAGTAATACACAATTTTATATTAATGAGCGAAAATGTACAAAGACTGTAAAAATACCGAATGAAAGACTTGCTAGAATAGTGGCAACTTATCTCTGAGAAGAGATGTGACGGCTACTCGCATTCGCAAGAAGATGATTTTTACAATGAGGCTCTAAGGGAATTTTTAACATAAGGAAAATCCAAAACCCTAACCCCGGAAGATGAAAAGACAAAAGGTTTGCGGGCCCCAATGGGGGTAGTTGATATGTTAACTTCCCAGGGGCACAACGTTTGCATACGATCTATGTTTGGGGCGCTCAATACACCGTTAGAAATATCTATCCGAGGACTACAATGTTTGTGTGAGAAACATGAACTTTGTTCCATGTTGCTCCCCATTTTCCCAAAAAACGTCGTTTAGGGCCTCAAAACGGCTTCGGAAGTTCAAGACCCCAAAAAACTGTTAAAAATAGTAAATTACCAAAATTGCCAGAAAACTATTTTGAGCTAGTTGGAAAAGGTGGGTGGCCACCGATATCCACCTAGATCAGTCGCCCTTCTCCATCTTGATCTTCCTGAGTTTATCTTTGAGCGCCAATTTCATATGGTCGTTATTGTTTTGGAATAGATCCGTCAAAGTCTTCCACATTGCATATGGTGTGGCTTTCCCATGGAGGTTTGAGACAATGTGGTCTCGTACTCCCTCCAACATGATCCTTCTCACCTTTGCCAATTTCTTTTTCCATGCATCAAGATTTGCAGCGTCTGCAACATCTAGCTTAGGAACATCTTTGTCAATGAATTCCTTCAAGCCATTCTCTTCGAGTACTGCCTCCATCATGTCCTTCCAAGAAATGTAGTTTGAGTTTCCCTCGAGTGCATACTCTAACCTTAATGCATTGAAAGCCATCTCAATCTTGAATCAGTTGTAGCACCAAGAAAGTCTTTCTGCAAATTTGAATTCTATCCAATCACAAACTCAACTTCTGCAATTTCCTGTGCTCTGATACCATGTAGAAATTTTAATACAAATTATGTATTTCCTCGATTCTCCTGATCTAACAATTATATGCCACTGTTAAATACATAATCACTTCTACTAATATTCTTGAGGAATTTAAAACACGATCGCCAATTGCAATATCAAGAAGAAAGATCAATCACACATAACATAGATGTTTTACCGAGAAAGCATAAAGCTAAAAACCCCACTATCATATATTATGTATATATAATGTATCATGAAACAATCTCATACAAAACTCTAATCCAAGAGATCTTAGTACAATATACAATTGTCTCACACTATCATACAAAAATTGACAAATTCATGTGCCAATTTAGTACTTCCAGACAACTTGCCTCCTCTGTGCAATCCCTGCTAATGGAAATCCCTGCAATAAATGAATTCTTCTTGCCTAGGATGCAAAATCCTCATGGGAACATCCAATTTTTGTGTGGTTGCATGAGTGCACTCACTAATGTCACAAATGATAGTCAAACTGTCCCTTTCACCTGTTATCTCAACTAGGTCTCCACTGGATCTGACATGCATGTAGTTAATAGTGGTAAATCTTCAGTTTCATGTGAGATCATTGGTTGTGAATTAATTGATAATTAATTCACTAATCTCTCATTAGTGTAAGTTCGCTTACAACTAGTACAACTGAGCTTAACTCACTTAACTGAGTTAAAATACTTTACAACTCATATAACTACACATATAACTCTGTTACAACTTCGAATCACTCAGTTACAACTAATTCGACTTGCATGTCCCACCAGTCAACCTTTGAACTCAAATTTCCTATAGCTAATTGATTTTTCACTTTAGTTAACTATTTCCAAGTGCTCATTGAGAATAGACTAATATTTATTGTCCAACTATTAGTCAACTATTAGTGGGCCTAGTGGTTAAGAACATGTGTTTCCTTCTAAAAGGTCACAAGTTCAAATCCAGAGGGGGGTAGGGTATGTATACCTCTGTATACTTTACTAGTCAAATCATTGGGTAGAGGGGGGTCCCTTGTCCCACAAACAAGGGGGCCTCATACACCAATTTGGTTTCTAGCTTGGTCGTGACCTTAAAAATAGATTATTATTAATAATCGACATATATCGATAAATAGAATTCACTCACCATCTATAAATAGACATCATCTATAAATAGAATTTGCTCATCATCTAAAAATAGACTTCCACCTAAAAATAGCCTGAGGCTCCATCCTAGTGTAGATGCATAATTTTCACTAGGATCTTCTTGTTGAATCTCAATAGGATCCCCATGATAGAAGTTCTCAACAATTATCCTACTTATCTCCCATGTGTTGAGCTTAAATTCTAGGTAGGAACCATTCCATCTATTCCATGTGTCCCTTCCATGCTTTTGGTTTCATTATTTCAAATGTAATATTGGTACTAGGAAGGGTGAGTTGGCCCTAAGCTCATATTCCATTATATTCTTCCATGACCTGCCCTAACCCTACCGACCCCCAACATTATACCATTACTTGGAACCTATTCCCTTTCTTCAGTGAGTCCTAATATCTCAACATTTGTGGATATGAGGCCCTAACCTAACCAGTCCTCGTCCCAATTTCAACTCGCCTCTACACCAACCTGTGGAATTTCATTGGATGTTCTAAACCTAAACTCAAACCACTGCTAAACCTAAACATGAGTGAAAAAATCCATGGGATGAGAGTAGGACTGAACTCGTGGTAACACCCTTGATCCATACTTATCCAAAACTCGACATCAAAGTTGTATCGGTGTTAATAAATTTTTTCCACCGATATAAGTCTCTCCACACCAGTGAGGTTTAATTATTGAACATTGATATATGGTTGTCTATATCTATGAATATCTTGTGATATACGCTGATACATGTTCCCTTTGTCGGTGAATTTCACATGATAGACAAAGACACCCATTACCCTTTATTGAAATTTTTTGCATGATCGATGTCGGTGAGGTATTCATTGTATCAACATCGATCTTCCCTTTGATGTTGATACATAGTTAGTTGGTTCCCCTCCTTGACACTTATCGAAAATTTGATTAAGCCTTCACAATTTCGGTAGAGATATCATCTTCAAGTGATGATATAGAACCCCATATCAGCATAAATGGTCTATCTGACACCGATACAGGTATGTATCGACGTCCAAATCATGAAGCCTATGATTTTTCCAAGGAGGCCTGAAAAATAACCCAAATGCATAAATTAATGTTAGTCTTTCTCTTTCTTCACTTCTTTTCCTTGTGAAATAGTTAGAATATAATGTTTTTATTTGAAAATTGGTATTCTCATAACCTAATGAGAGACATGCTTTGGAAATTTAAGTATGTTGCCACACAAGCAATTTCAAAGTGAAAGAAAGGGATTATTGATCGAGAAACCTCAATTAAATGTGATGATGTTTACCAGATGTTCAATAATCAAAGTTTACCTCAAGGAGCAGAAAGCGACTCTAACCTTAAGATCTTCAAGAACATCATAAAGTCAAAGTTGTATAAGGTGGAGGCCCACACAACAACCTTCCTCTACATAGAGGCCATCTCATGGATAGTGATACATGTGCACTTGGAGACTAGGCACATTCTCAATGCTAAGGAATGTCTGATGGCATCATTCCAAGAATAAATGATATCCTCCTGCTACCGCCTGGGTAAGGGGGAATTATCATTGGATGAAAATATTATTAATAAATTCCCACTTAAGGAGAAGGATCTATTGAAGGTATGGTATAATCCATACAAATTGTTCAAATCAAGGCCCTCAAGAAAGTACCCCACCAACTTGTTGAGAACACCTTACCAAATATGTTGTGGTGATGTTGTGCATATTGTATAGGGAACTCGATGCTTCAAAATTCCTCATGAATTGGGAACCTCTCATTTATTACATTGTTGATGTTGGGTCAACTTTCAACTAGGCTAACATCTTATTAGGATCCCTAAAAGAAGCAATCAAAGTAGTTAAAGAAACCATCCTCAAGATATTTCCTAGTTTTCATATTTCCTCTTATCTACTAGACATGGTATGCATCTGCAAAAAATATCCAAAGATGGATTGGGCTTGGCATCCAGCCAACCCTCCAATACAAATTTTATCCAAGGTGCTCTAGGAGCACAAGTATAGAATGGAACATCACAAGATATGTGATCACTTCCTAGCACCATTGTTCCAACTTATCTATGCACATGCACCTTGTATGGAAGAAAAATAATAGTAAATAGTCTGAAGGATAGGGGATTGGTACCTCTTGGAATAAAGAACATATTTGAGAATATGTAGAGCCACTGAAGTTCCACATTTCTTATGAGATTCATCCTAGACAAGCTAGTCTTACAAGAAATTTCCTATCAAAATGTGAGTCATGGAGTTAGCGCAGCTCTTTACAGGGACAAGAAGATAATATAGACTCCTTTTCCACTCTGGGTAGTAGGAATGATTTTAAGGATGGAAATTTGAATTAAAATGTAGAAACATCAGCGAATGTTATTAGTTCTTAATATGAAAAATATAAAATTCTTGGCAATGATTTTGTAAAAATATTCAAATTTCTAAGTATTTTATATAGTTTCTATAAAATTTAGGCATTTTTTATGGTAAAATAATTTTATTCTATGGAATTTTGGCGAATTGTTTTTAGAAAAAATGGAAATTGGCGAATCATTTTTTGGGAAAAACCATGGAAAATTAGCCCATTGTAAGAATTTATCCCCTAAAATCATCTATGCTTTGTACTATCCTATTCCTTTGAATATGTTAAGCAATCCTACAATGAATTGGACATTCTCACGTCATTCCACTTCAGGGAAGAAAGGTTTAAGAGGCATGACCCCCAAAATGTGGTAACGAAGCATTTCCTCAAGAAAAGGAACTAATGGGATTACACAACAGAAAAATGGGAAGAAGAAGAGGTTCACTGTCGTGACAGAACCTAACATAAGGTCATATTCATGTGAAATGGAAATCCATTAAGCATAATATCAGATGAAGAAAAATCCTGAGAAACCCAAATGAAGGTTGATGGAGATGTAGAAGTGACAACTGTGACCATAGCTTCAACCTTTGAAGCAGCAGGAGCAATAAAAAAAGAAAGAAAAATAAAAAAAATTGAAGTGAAAGAAAACAAAAAGAGAAAAGAATCCCAAGACGAAGAGGAAGAGTATAGAAAACAAAGGGAATCTAAGGAAGCAACACTGACAAAGTGATAAATGAAAAAAGAAAAAATGTTGAAGGAAAATGAGGATGTAGCCAAATAGAAACGAAAAGAAGACGAATTTTTTTCTAAGTCAGCAATGAAATCCAAAGTAGTAGCAGAGGCCAAAGAAGAAACAAAAGTGAAGGCCAGAGCAACAACAGTAATGGAAGTAGTAGAGAAGATATAAATCGACAAAGAAGTGACAAAAGAAGCAGAGGAAGATTAGAGGAAAAATTATGACGAAACATTGAACAATGATGCTTCTCCCATCGATATAGATATCCTAGGATGATTGACTGAAGCCCTGCTTATCGATGAGAAATTCTAACTTGGAAAAATTGGATTGGGAATCTTCACTCCCTCCAAGGCTAGCAAGGTGTCCAATTTGAAGACATTCTAGTTTGACAAGGCCTCTGGCAGAATTGTACAACAACAAAAAAAAGATACTAGTCATTGGAAGAGCTCCCATCTCAATGATTATATAAACCTCGATGACAGAAGATGTTAGGAAGGACCCAATATCTATTTCATTCACTAATGTGGCCTTCACAATGGCATATAAACAAAATATCAGAGACGTGGTTCATGAAAATCAAGATAAAGATGATCATATCAGAGAGCTGGAAGAAGAGGTTAGGCATGTGAAAAGAGATAATGGAAGCCTCAATAAATTTAGGATATGCATTGAAAGGGCCAGGAACAAGCTACTCGAGATGAATACTAACATGTATGAAAACCTCCAAGTCTTCTAGTAGTTTGTGGCACAAATAATATCCCAACACAGCTTGGTATAGTCCAAGAATGTCAAATTTTCCACCATTTGAGAAGGTTTGAATGATATGCAATGATGGATAACTGAGAACCTAGATGCATGAGCTGAGCTTCCTCACATATTAGAATTGGAAAGGAAAATTTAATATGCTTCCCTTGATAGTTGTCAACAAGATGGAGAGAAGGTTGAGAGGGAAATAATGAATTCCTTTGAAATATGTGCACAACTCCACAAGGCAGTGCACAATTTAACACATAAAGGGCACTTTATTCTTGTCGAGGCACTTGGGAAAACCAAAACAAATGAGAAGATATTCAAATAAATCCAATAGAATATGAAGAAAATTAAATAGGATGTTAAAGAAACAACAATAGTAACAATAGATATGATGGAAGAACATCTCATCAAACCAACCAAAACACAAAATATGATCCAGGATTTTATTGTTAACTTAACGAGGGATATGAAAACCCTCTCACACAAAGATGCCTTGGAAACACTCATGTACCAAAGATTCATATCCATTTCAGGAAAACATGAATCTTGGGAAGTTTACTTGAGTGACAAGGACAAGTAAAGAAAGACAAAACAACAAATTCAAAATTGTCTACAACCATCTCCTATTTTGTCTTTTTGTCAACTATAATCAATTTTGTCTTATTGAAACACATGTCAACACCAATTGAGAGTACAATCTTAAAAGTATTGTAACTTCTTCTTGCATAATCCAAGAAGACCTCATAGGTAGTTACTAAGATTACTATAAGTAAAGGAAGATTCCCATTTTGAAAGGGCTCTTCAAGAATTGCAAATTCAGGAACTATTTTCGGAATTACTATTGAGAATCCCTCAAGGCCGATTTTGTTAGATAGAATTACTCTTGTTGATGGCTTGTTTTCTATGAACTATTTCCAATATGATGTTATGCTATTTGTATGCACTGTAATATTGTTGTTTCATTTATATAATTTTATTGTGCGAAAATAATTCTTCTTGCAGTTTAGTTTCTTCTCTCTTATTATCTATCCTGAGATGATGAATAGTTTATGCATGTAATTTCATAGCTTGGTCAAATGTGGTTATGTATTTTTATGTATGTGTTATCTAAATCTGTTGTTTCTTAACATATATATGTAAGAATCCCCCCATGGATATTAGTGGAATCTATGGCCGCTCATTAGTTACTGTAGTTGCTCCTAGCTAGGATATGATAGACTATATTTTATTTATGCAAGTAGTTATTTTTGTTTGATCCCAGTTCAAAATCCAAATTGATCTCTACACAACTGGTTGATAAACTTGGGCTAGATACCCAATATCATTTGCATCCATACCCCCTAGGTTGGGTAAGGAAAGATGTGGATTGAAAGTGAGCAAGCAGTGAAAATTTAAAATTGTCATCAATCAAAACTGTGTTGATGAAGTAGTTACAAATGTGGTCCCTTTGAACATATGTGGAGTCATATTGGGAAGTCCATATTTGTATGTGAGGGATTCCATTTTCAGAAGGAGAGATAAATATTTTGGGCTAGTCAAGAATGGGAAAGCATATGCCAAAAATGCACACAAGGACAAAGCTAATCCATCTTTGATCAATGCTCATCAGGATAAAAGATTTGTGGGTAGTACAAAGAAGTTTGTCTTCTTGTTCCCGAGGGAAGGAAAAAAAACAAGAAGAAGGAAATGATTTGGAGATGAAATAATCCTTGGAAGGATGTATTGGTGAGAAACATAAAAAATACAACAATCGATTGAAGCCTACAAAGAAGTGTTTCAATAGCCTCATGGAATTCCACCCAAGTGAGAGGTTGAACACAAGATTCAATTGTTTCTAGAGTCACCATTTCTTAATATTGGATTGTATAGGCAGTCTGTCATTGAAGAATATGAAGTAAATAAGTAGTTGCAATAGTTGCTAGAATAGGGAGTCACCAGACCTAATATGTCACCATGTGGTATGCCCATCATCATGGTGCCAATGAAAGATGGAATCTAGAGAATGTGCATTGACTACCATTTCCTAAATATGATCACCATCAAGAATAAATATCCTTTTCCAAGGATTTAAAACTTTTTGTATCAACTACAACAAGCTGAATTATTCACTAACCTAGACCTCAAATCAGGTTACCACTAAGTAAGGATCAAAGCAGAAGATGTGTGGAAGACAAAGCTTAAAACAAGAAAATGTCTGTATGAGTGGTTAGTAATTCCTTTTGGATTATGTAATGAACCTTCAATGTTTATGACACTAATGAATGATGTTATATGCCCCTTCATTGACTCTTTTGTAATAGTATATATGGATGACATACTAATATTTAGAAATACTTAGAAAGAACACTACTAACATGTGGCGTAGGCACTAGAGACCTTAGGGAAGAATCAATTGATTGCCAACTTAAAAAAATGTGATTTTGGAAAGACTTCCTTGATATATATTGGAAACATGATTAGAGGAGGAGATATTAGGGTATATACAAAAAATATTGTAGCCATCACCCAATTGTTGATTCCCACCAATGTGATAGAGGTCAAGAGTTTCATGGGAGAAACTCAGTATTTGAGGTAATTCATTGTAAACTTCTCTACATTAGTAGTGCCATTGCATGCCATGATGGCCAATGGAAATAGATTGCAATGGGGTAAGACATATAAAATATTATTTGAAGACTTGAAAAATAAAATCAATGATGCTCTAGTCTTATCCATGCCAAATTTGCAGTAACCTTTTGAGCTAGAGATGGATGCTAGTTGGTATGCATTAGGAGAAATACTCAAGAAAGGAGGAATCCATGTGTGCTACCATTCAAAGTTGTTTCATGGAGCACTACTTGACTACCCCACGAATGATAAGGATATCTTTGTGATTACACAAGAAATGAAGAAGTGGAAGCATTACCTCTTGAGAAAAGAGATCATTATACACATAGATCATCATCCCCTTCAATATCTAAAGAGTCAGAGCAACATGCATCAGGTGAGGAATTATAAGTGGTTAGGTTTCTTGCAGCAATTTCATTTACCGATTAAGTACGATAAAGGAGCCACAAATAGGCTAGCATACATGCTCTCTCAACCACCACTGAAGGAGGTAACAAAACCTAACTTCCACAAGATATATATTAGAAAGTGTAATGAATATGTAGCTCAAATGTGGATGAGAATATTGTCTAAACTTTAGTGTAGTAGGGGGTGAATCTAAGTATCCTTCATCACAAGGAAGAGAAGGAAATGAAAAAAATCTTCCATATTAAGATCTAGGTCAAAAAAACTAAGATAGATGCTCTATTCAATTCTAGTTCACATGCCAATATCATAGTAGATGATTTTTTCATCATGCTTGAGTTAGAGGTTTATGATAATCCAATCCCATATCCATTGGTATGGGTGAATAAGGATACATATATAAAAGTTACTAAACAATGTAATATCAAGTTTTTTATAAGTGCATATTTTATTGATTAAGTGGAGTTATATGTAGTACCCCTTGAAATGTGTGGTATAGTATTTGGAATCCCCTACATGTATATCAGAGATGTGATATTCATGTCGAGAAAAATAAATACCACCTAATCAAGGATGGGGAGTATTACATTATCAATGCACACAAAGGAAAGTAAAATATCTCTTTGGTAATTTCTAACCAAGCCAAAAATTTCATTAGTTCTAGTAAGAAGTATGTATTGGTTTTCTTAAGAGAGAATCAACCTGGTGAGGAATCAAAAAGAGTAGAGGAACCCCTTGGGGGATGTACTAAAGAACATAAAAAATAGTTTGAGGAGTTGTTTTAGGCATACAAAGGAGTGTTTCAAGATACTAAAGGGTTACCTCCTAAGAGGGAAGTGGAGCATGAGGTACAGTTGTTTACTAACACCCCATTACCAAATATTGGGTTGTATATACAGTCTGTTTGGGAAGTAGATGAAGTGAGTAAAAAGTTACAGTAGGTGCCGGAGTAGGGAGTTATTTTACTAATAACCTCACCTTTTGGGTCCCCCATCATCATAGTATCTGAGAAGGATGGGACTTGGCGAATGTGTATCAACTATAGATTTATGAAAAAGATCACACTCAAGAATTGGTACCCTCTACCTAGGATTGATGATTTGTTATCTTTGTTGCAAAATCCAAGTAATTCACCAAGTTGGATCTCAAATTTGGTTGCCACCAAGTATATATTAAATAAGAAGGAATTTCGAAGACCATCTCCAAGACAAGGAAAGGCCTGTATGAATGGTTGGTCATTGCATTTGGTTTATGTAATGCACCAGCTGTATTTATGAATTTGATGAATGGTGGGTATTATGTCCCTATTTATATTCATTTTCCATACTGTACTTTGATTAAATATTGATTTATAGCTCTACTTGTGGGGATCACATCTCACATCTCATGTAGGTGTTAGAGACTTTGAAAAATCATCAATTGTTGGAAAACCTTAAGAAATGTGAGTTTTCTCAACAATCATTGGTGTATTTGGGGTATGTGATCAGTGGATGGGAATTCATGATAGATCCTAAAAATATGGAGGTCATCACGAAGTGGCATGTTCCTATTAATGTCATTGAAGTTATGATATTTTTTGGAGTAGCATAGTACCTATGGAAGCTCGTACCATCCTTTTAAACGGTAGTTGCACCACTCCATGCCATAAAAAACAATGGCAAGAGTTTCCATTGGGGAAATAATCAAGATAACGATTTCAATGAGATAAAACAAAATATTACTCAAGCACTAGTTCTCACATTGCCTAACCTGAAAAATCCTTTCAAATTTCAA
The DNA here is from genome assembly GCA_009831015.1 of Picea engelmannii. NCBI lineage: Eukaryota > Viridiplantae > Streptophyta > Pinopsida > Pinales > Pinaceae > Picea > Picea engelmannii. Next base: position 339,242 of record ML799434.1, on the reverse strand, counting down.
AGTGGGGATAGATGCAAGTGGGTATGCTATGGGAGAATTTTTTATGTAAGGAGATAAGTTGTTATGCTATCATTCTGAGATGTTTCAAGTGGGTATGCTATGGGAGAATATTTTATGTAAGGAACTCTATGCCCTAGTTCAAGTTGTCAATAAGTGGAAGCTCTATTTGATGGGTGAGGAAACCATTATTTACATTAATCACTAGCCATTATAGTATTTGTAGGCCCATAGTAAGATTTAGAAAACCATACATTACAAATTGATGGGTTTTTTCAACAATTTCATTTAGTCATCAAATATAAGAAGGGAAATACTAATAAGTTGGCAGACATGCTTTTAAGGCCACCCACATCCAATATTACATCATTGGGAATTATTATGCACATGAATCCTTTCATCCATGATGCATACAAAGAGACATACATAGAACATGAGGACTTTAGAGAGGTGTTCAATAGCTACACGCCCAAATTTCTATAGAAGAAGGTGATGGTAAGGATGAGTATCATCTCTTGAATGGGTTACTCTAAAATCTAGACAAGCTATGCATTCCTAAAGGTGAAATATTTCAACTTATCAGAGAGGCTCACACCTCCAAGGTTGTAGGAAATTTTGGTGTTGGGAAAACAATTGATAACTTATAAAGGTATGTGTATTGATCCAGAATGCAAGAACATGTAGCTCGATATATTAGAGGATGCATTCTTTGTTTTACTAGTAATCTTAGTAATAGAAAGAAATTTTTATACCATCCCTCACATGTACCTACTTGAACTTGGGAAAGAATTTCCATGGATTTTGTGGTTGCTTTTCCAACAACTAGGAAGGGACATGACTATATTTTTGTGGTAGTTGATAGGTTAAAAAATATGTGCATTCTTATTCCTTGTAAGAAGACCATCAAAGGACAAGAAGAAACAAACATAAGAATACCATCAAAGGAAAAGAAGAAACAAACATGTTCTTTGAATAGGTCTGGGTGCACTTTGGGATACCAAGCAACATCATCTCAGATAGGGATACTAGATTTCTCAGTGCCCTTTCGACTACACTTTGGGGGAATATGGACACTAAGTTGAAGAGATATACAACATTCCATCCATAGATAGATGGGAATACATAAGTAGTGAACATGACATTGGTACAAATTTTGAGGGGTTACAAGTAGAAGCATCCAAATGCCTGGGATGAAAATATGGTCTACATTCAATAATCTAATTATAGAGAATTCCATACTTCTACTGGTAAGTCCCGTTTTGAAACATTCTTTGGATATTTTTCACCTTCACCCTTGGATGTTGTCTATGGAAAACAAGGATGAGCAAGGAAATGCATCATGAGAGAAGCATTGAAAGAAGAGAAATTTGTTGAAAAGACTAGGAATATTCATTTGCAAGTATAGGAGATGTTGAACAAGTCACAAGAAAGGTACAATTCCTAACATGATCAACATAGAACAAAAAAATCATTCAAACTGGGAAAAAATGTTTGGTTATAGTTGAATAATAAAAGACTACAAGTTCTTGGTAAGAAGATAAAGTCTTTGTGGTATGAACCTTTTGAATTATTGGATAAGGTGGGTGATAATGCCTAAATATTAAATGTACCCCCATATATGTGCACTTACTCAGTAGTGATTGTGTAGAATCTGAAACTCTATGAGCCTTCCATGTCAAATCAAGAAATTGAAGAGCAGGTTCTACTTACAATAGAGGAATTAGTGCCAGAATATCAAGTAGATTTGGTAGAAGATAAAATTTTGTAGAAGTCTAGAACTATAATCCATGGGTAGCATGACCTTTGGAAGATTGTGTTGAAAGGACAACTTCCAAGGAAGGAAAAATGGTACTCCAGGGAGAAGGTAGAGGAAACATTTCCTCACCTAATTCAGTAAAATATTTTGGGGACCCAAATCCTCCCTAAATGGGGAGGTATGATCCATAATGGATCATTATAAAATTTTTCATTTGTCTTCGTATTTTTTGGGTGGAAAACTTGGAGGAATTGGCTTACAAGGACCATTTTAGTGGCAGGTCCCAGTTTGGATTTTTGGGGTCCATAACCTTCCAATGTCATTTTGAGGCATAAAATGACATTTTTTAGGCTCAAAAATTTGTGTACATGGCTTATGTCCCCTTAACACTATTCGAGACATCAATACCTTTCCAAAAATGCAAAAACAACCTCAATCAAAGCTCGTATACAGAAGTTTTGTCTCATGAAAGTTGATCTACCTTGTTGACCATCATGGTATGAGTGGATGCCACATCAATCAACATTGCTCACACATGTGGGGATATGCATTTGTGGAATTTCAAGAATATTCTAGAATTTCTAAAACCTTAACATTAATTAATTTTTGACAATGAAAAAACCCTAACCCTTATATGACTATTGAGATATGTTAAATATCAGGCCACCAAGAAGAGAAGGGGTTCCATTCTTTTGTATTTTACTTATTCCATAGTTGAGTAGAGAATCAAAGGAGTGGGATTTGAGAGAATAATATAGGTAGGAATAAGAGTCTGTAGTAGCCATTTTGGCAATAGAGTCATAGGATACTCCATAGTGAGTGCCCATTTCTTTGTATTTTCATTTTCATAACTGAAGAAAATAGAGTAGGGCATAGGCCTCACCTTCTAGCTAGGTTTTATCCCATACCGAGTTTCCCAAGATACATATTATGTTCAATTGTGTGTATGGTGTGTATATATATATTTTTTATTTCATTTTTGTATTCAGTTATTTTCATAAATATGATCCATAAGCTTGTAATAATTAATCTGGGATCTAAGGAAATAAACTGCATAATCTAATATTTCAAAATAATATAAGATCTGTTGTGACAAGATGGAAGTTTACGTATCATTTTTTTTTGTAAGAAAAGTATTTATGATTATGAATATTTAATAGCCTAATTAGGTCATGTTTTATGGGTCGCTCCCAAGCCCTTGATATTGTAGGATAGAAACACAATTTTTAAACCTTTCCTAAGGAATTTCATGCTCTAAAGGCCTCAATAATAGTTTTCTTTCTCCTATACTAAATATATATTTTTTTTCTTTCTATTGTTCTAGGTTTAAAAATAACATTCTTCATATTGTTAGATGGTTTAGGGACCATGAAACAACCCTAACTAAATCCCCTTCCACTCTAGTCTCAACTCCACTTCCATCCACTTTCTTATATGATCAATGATGATATCTTCTATAGACCTCAAGAACATAATCCTCATTTGAATATATTGTAAAGCTTCAATCGCCTAATCACTATGTATCTACAATGTTTTTAATAGAATTTGTGGCTTTTGACTAACAATCAGTTTTAGTATCTCCACCAATCGTTCCACCGATAACCTCCTCTATTTTTTAACCACAAAATTCCATTTTGTTGATATTATGGTAGCTGCGGGAGGTATTTACCTCCACGTGTAAACCTAACGAGAATAGAACATTTCAGGAAGCAATAAGAAACCCTAATGATTTGGATAATAACCCTCGAAGACATGTCATGTCAAGAAGATAAATTGTATTAGGTTATTATCCTCCAAGAGAATAATTCGGCTAGAATAAATTACTGAACAGAGAGATACCTAGAATGAGAAGTCAGCCCAGGCAGTTAGCCAGGATTACTATAAATACAGGAGGCCAGTCTTCATTCTGGCAAGCACTCTCAAAATTGCAGAGCAATACTTGTGCACACTGCAGTGCCCAGTTTTGTGCGCAGGTTTGGAGGAGAGCTTCCATTGCAGCTACTGCAGCTAGCAGATCACATTTGGCTTGGACTATCTCTTGGTTAGGGTTTAGACTATCTGATCAACTCTTGTTGGTACACTATCCTTTGGGAAAGATGTGGTACCCATTGTTTGGCTATCTAGACTAGGTTTTGCTTCCGGAGTGATTCTCTGTCAAGGTTAAGGTGCTCCGAGGGTGGCTTCGGCCTATGGTTGGGTGACAAAAGCAATATTGTCAAAGGTAAAATGAACACATCCATTATATTCTAACAGGTTATGGGCCCACAACTCCTTCATTCAGTCTAACTGTTGGAAGGAAACATAGCCATAAGGATATTAAGCTCGTCGAAGAACTATCGCTAGGGTTTTTAGCAGGAGCAATCACCAAAGCACTGTCGCTAGGGTTACTACCAGGTGCAGTTGCAGAAACCCTAATCCTCTCATTGAGGCACCTTAAGTGAAGGGATTGTCCTAATTTTTGGATATATTAGTGCACCCTAGCCTAGCACATCTCCTAATACTCTCAGCAAGCCAAGACGTCAAGGTTGAGTTTCTGGTCAAATCTAGGGTTGACCAAGTCAAAGCAACCATAACTTACTCTATGAAGTCAAAAAACAAGTTATATGGAGCTTCTAACTTCAGAGCATGGAAGAAAAGGATTGACCTCATCCTTGCCAAGAATAAAGTGTTGGATATCATGAAAGGAAAGATCGTGGAACCATAGTTTGAAGAAGGAAAAGAGAAGGAACTGCAGAACATTGCAGTTATGGACAAGTTCAAAGACAGTGACAGCAATGCCATGAGTATCATAGTGGACTCTATAAAATACCACTTGATACCCTACATCTCCCATCTTGACTCATCGAAGAAGATTTATGATGTCGTAACAAAACTCTTCTCAGTCAGAAACATTGGACAAATAATGAGTCTAAAGAATGAGCTCCGTGACACGAAGATGAATGATGATGATAGCATAACATCATACTTTGTGAGGATCTCCCATTTAATATATCAACTACAAGTTATTGAAGAGATCATTTCAGAGAAGGAATTGGTAAACATAATACTCAATGGTCTTCCCAAGACATGGGATGCATTTTGTGCAAGAATCAACACAAGGAAGGATTATCCTACATTTGAAGAAATTTGGACTTGTTGTGCTCAAGAAGAATCCAGGATCAGTGAAAAAGATAAACCCCAAAAGAAGTATGATGATCAAGCCTTCACAAAAATATTCAAGAATTTCATAAACAAAAGGGAGCTTGGTTCAAGGAGGAAGCCAAATCAAGAGAAAGATATTTCAGAAATACAATGCTTCAACTGTCGAAAGTATGGTCACTACAAGAATCATTGTCCTGATCTAAAGAAAAGGAAGGAGAAACACAAATCATCGGTTGCCGAAGAAAAGGAACCTACAAAGAAGACTAAGAAGGATGAAAGAGACTTTTTCTTCTGAAGGTAACAATACTCTTCTTAGTTCTTGTACATATCTTGTTTGCATCGGCTTTGTACATATCTTGTATATCTATCTCTTGGAAGACAAAGTGTTCGAATAAGAACTATACCTATGGAAGAACAACAAGATGAGGATTCCTATCATTATAAAATTTAGATAATACACATGAAAGGATGAAATACATCAAACAAATCATGTGGAAGCTATTACAAGATAAGCGAAATCAAAATCAATCATCAAGAGACTTAGAAGAAGAAAAGACAGAAAGAAGTCAACAATCAAAAGGAAATGGAGAAAGACTTATGACGTTTTGTAGAATACAATAAGATGGAAGCGTGGACTCTATTAGACGGAGGGGGACGATTATATATTGTAGAAGACAATAAGGATGTAGATGGAAGAGTGGACTCTGTTAGACGGAGGGAGCCAATTATATGCACTCATACATGAAGTAAGGATTAGAAGGGAGCTAATCCTATGATCCATTGAATATAATGAAACATATATCCATGGTAGAAGCCATGAAATACAGTACGTGTTCAGTTCAACCTCAGAAGAAGTCTTCTTCAAAGAGAAGCCTTAAAGTATCCTCGGTTGTCCATCCACATCCATGATTCTATAATGAAAGGAAGAAGTGAAATCTTTAGGGCATGGAATCTATAAGAAACTCCATGGACCCAAGAGCTAAAGAAAAACATCAGGAAGAACTTGAAGATTCCAAGAAAGAAAGAGAAGCTAGAACAACCAGTCATTGTATTAAGAATCACAAGATTACCAACCTGATATGAACTCAATAAAAGAAATCAAGCAGAGGAACTGAAAGTTGTGATGAAGAACAATGTATATATGCAAGAATTGCAAGATCCAGAACTAGAGGTTCTCCCAGATGGAGGGAGAAGACTATGATGATTACTTGTTCCAATAAACCAGACATACCTCTACATGAGTCTTTATATCATCCACAATATCCATGGGTTGGAATTCTACATCAGATGACTGCAAAGATTGTTCTCCAGAGAAATTGAACAAAGAGTGTATGAATAACAACCTCAAGACTTTGAAGCATACCAAAAAGAGACCCTTGTATGTAGATGGAAGAAGATAACTTGGTGGAGAACCTCCAATGCATAGTAGAAGCGTGGTGAAGATTTTCTATAAGAGAGATATTGTATCAAGATGATTACTCAGAAGATTAGATCTCATGATGACATAAGAAGTTCCACATGGATATGTTCCAGTTTTCGAACAATGATATACTTTATTGATTAGAGATACATGAAGCCTTCAGAGAAAACCAGTGTTCCAGACCGAAATACATTTGAAATCAAGCATTACACTATCTGTGATGAAGTCCAGAAAGGAGAAAGTGGTTCTCCAATACATATCTCCACAAATGAGAAGATAAGAAGACATTTTGGTAAAGATTCTCTCCAAGATGAAAGAGTTTGCGTACTCAAGATGGAGCTCGTGGAGACGACTTCCTTATTGAAAAAGGAAGAGATGACTCCCAGGTTGGGAGGGAGCACTGATGTATTATTGATTTATGGATAGTCATTTTTCAGTTTTAAATATGGTCTAGGATGAGCAATTTATTTCCAGTTCGAAAAGTGGATTGAGATTTATGACGGATAGACATTTTCCAGTTTAGAAAATGGTCCAGATTGTTGATGTACCATAGATAGTGAATTCCCATTATGGTTAACATGGGAAGTAGTCTAGGGAAGTATCTCTTCTTGAGGGTTACTCAAGAAGACTGGCCCGCCTCACCGGACAACGATTTCCCATTGTGGTTAACATGGGGAATGGTCAGTTTTGGAGGTTGGTGCAGGAAAGTCATTTCCTTTGGAAATGGTCCGAACAGTCATTCCTTAGGGAAGATTCATTCTCTCCAGGTTGCACTTTGTTTAGTGCCGGAGGAATGGCCCAGGGTGGGGAATGGTCTAGGTTCAAAAATTAGGGATAGACATTCCTTAAGGCAGACTCATTCTCTCTAGGTTACACTTTGTCTAGTGTCATAGGAATGGCCCAAGGTGGGGAATGGTCCAGGCTCAGAAATCAGGACATTTATTCTTCCTTTATTGAGAAGAATAGTCTAGATAGCTCATCATTGATGTTTGACCTTCTGAGGGTAGATGCTCTTACAATATCTCACAGATGTGAGTGGAAGAATGGCCCAGATGATTCATTTTATATCATCACATTGTTTCTATGCAAGTTGATATCAGATGATTGTTATGAAGACCATATGTTTATAGACAGTATATGTATACTATTTTGGTGGATGTGTTCCATTGTTTTATCAAGTACCTGTGTCGTACTTGGTGTGGTAGTATACCACTGGATTGTAGTCGTGTACTACTATGGATAGACACAGTTTTTTTCTATTGAATGATATTGTTCTGATTTCCTTGAAGACTATTAGCAGTGTTGAAAATAAATATCAGCCAGATGAATGATCAATGAACAGAGATTTCCCAGACAAAAAATGGTTCAAAACATTTACTCTTATAGATTAGAAGAATGGATCTTGTGTCACTCTGTGGAGTGAGCATCATGTCTGATTACTCAGATAGAGTATGGTTTTGAGAGATGATGCAGATGATGACATTGATGATGATGATGGTGCTTATGATCTAGTCATAAGATAGTCTATACAACTATGTTGATGCTACCAGGTGAATGGTATGGTTGTGATCAAGACCATTACCTTTAATACCTCCCTAGATAGGAGGGAGTGTTGATATTATGGTAGCTACGGGAGGTATTTACCTCCACGTGTAAACCTAATGAGAATAGAATATTCCAGGAAGAAAGAAGAAACCCTAATGAGTTGGCTAATAACCCTAGAAGACATGTCATATCAAGAAGATAACTTGTATTAGATTATTAGCCTCCAAGAGAAGAAGTCAGTCAGAAGAAATAATATATACTAAACAGACAGATACCCAGAATGAGAAGTTGACCCAGCCAGTTAACCAGAATTACTATAAATACATGAGGCCAGTCTTCATTCTGGCAGGCAGTCTCAAAATTGCAGAGCAGCACCTGTGCACACTGTAGTGCCCAGTTTTGTGTGCAGGTTTGGAGGAGAGATGTCATTGTAGCTGCTACAGCTAGTTGATCACGTTTGGCTTGGACTATCTCTTGGTTAGGGTTTGGACTAACTGACCAGCTCTTGTTGATGTGATATCCTTTGTTAAAGATGTTCTACCCCTTGTTTGGCTATCTATCCTAGGGTTTTCTTTCAGAGTGATTCTCTGTCAAGGTTAAGGTGCTCGAAGGGTGGCTTCAACCTATGGTTTGGTGACAATTGTGATATTGGCAATGGTAAAATGAGCACATCCATTATATTCTAACAAATTCTCCCTAATTTTGGTGTGGGATTGATAGTATCCCACCCTTTTCTTAACTAATAACTACCACTAGTCTATGTCCCATAGTATTTAGAAACACCCATTCATTCAATATATAATAAAGGGAATATCTTTCTCGAGGGTGATACATTTTTTCCCCTTTCCCTTCATTTGCTTGATTTGAATATGATCCACAAAGGATAGTTCCTCTATTTCCTTCTCCTAAAAAATGACCTCCATCCCATGTTCATACATCATATTTCTCTCTTGATGAGGCTCAAAATTTGACTCACCTTTGGAAGAATTTATCATATCTTAGGCTTTGGAAATATCAATTAAATTTAAATCACAATGTCTGGAGAAATTGGATCTTAATCTACCCTATTGTCCTTTTCCTTATGTTTCAAATGGGTGATTTCCATATTGATCCATAAACGAGGTAATTATATCCCACTTTCTTCACCAACATGGAGGTTATGTAGGATTAAAATCTTGGTATCTATTTCTATACCCTGTACAAATACCTTTGTTCTTTTGATGGTTGCAAGGCCTATAATATGCCAATCAATGGACCATGGTTTTCTAGTGAAACTTGTACACATCAAACTACTAATAACACAATAACAATCGGGCCAATAAAAATCAAGACTGCAAAATAATTTGTCATTGAGAACTCTATATATCCTACTTTGGAAAGGTAGTGGTCAAGAAATAATGTGGCTTTAGGACTCTTGAACTCTGATTAAGTTGTAGGTGTAGCTCCCACATATCGTTTGAGTTGTTCAAGTCACTGTTATGAGGAATAGACAGTGGATTAGAGCTTCAAAACACACACTAGAACTTAACATCAATGGCATGCATCATCATGGTGTCTTTTTAATTCTATAATGCTTCACACATTGTGCATTACATCCATTAACAATGTACAAGTACATTTTGGAACAACAATTGACTTAAATTCAAACTATGATATGTATTCTGCATAACTCACCATCCACAATATCCACACTACAACTTGGATGATTATCCCTTCAGTTCAAGTGATTCAAGTTCCACACTTCAACAATATGCAAACAACATGTTGCTACATGAATAGCATATATCTTCTACCTAACCATCATTCCACCCCTTATGACATACATAGAATTCTATTGGTCACTTGAAAGAGTAGTCTTGTCAAACATATCTCTTACAATAATTTTTCATATTGACACACAATATGAATATGAATATCTCTAACAATATTATAGACAACACTTCAATAGGATATCACTATGGAATTAATTAAGAGTGGATGTTCCTTTTCTAGTGGTAATGTTTTCCCACGTTGACACAAGACCAAATGGACATTCATGCCACAACTAACACATCATTTTCTTCCTGCCAAATTTACCTAACCTTACATACATCTAAGTGTACAACAAAAGTTTAATATGATCATTAAGGAATGAACAATGACCTCATAATGTTTAATTGGTCTATTGTAAATGAATTCAACCTAATCGTAATTCCCCATATTATCAAATAAGTATTAATAATAATAATAATAATAATAATAATAAATAAATAAATAAATATTTAAATGGTATAAAAATAGAAAGTAAATAAATAGTAAATAAAGTAAAATATTACAATAAATAAATAAAAGGAATCACTTTGTTAATAGAATAATGAGGAAAACAAGAAAATATAAATTTATGGAAACCTAAATTAAGAAAACGTTAAAAATTGGATGATTAATTATTTAAATGACAAGTGTAACTTTTGCATGGAAATTCTTGCATGAATGGGAAAGAAAAATTCTATATAATGAAGGTGAAGAAAGTTTGTCATTTTTTTCTTGGCAAATGAATAGAAAGACTTGGAAGTTGGCATAGGTAGTTGATTGGGGGCTCTGGGGCTCTCGGTCATGATAACAAATTGGTTGGTTGGGACGAGAGTCATACCCCACACTCTATTGCGACATGTGTCGGATTATTGAGAGGGGGGGTGAATCAACAATGAACAATTTATACCACTTATTAATCCTTTTAACCACAATGTATATTCCTTTAAATTATCCAATCATGTTCATCTGATTATCATCAATATATTAATGTATCAATATAATTAACATTCATCAGTAAATCATAAACAATAATCAACACATCCACACCATACACAGTGCACCAATATTTTACGTGGAAACCCAATGCAGGAGAAAATCACATAATGCTTTTCTTATATGTCTTTAAGAATTACATTCAAGGAAACACCAAATTCCAATTCTCCATCTCCAACTGGAAGGAGGCTTCGACACCCTAGTTTCGCAGGCTACAACCTGAGGGAAGATCCAACTCCCCAATTCTATGGTTACAACTAGAAGGAGGCTACAACCCCCTATGTTCTCCGGCTACAACCACATAGTTCTCAGGCTCCAACTCCCTGATTCTCCAGCACCGACCGAAAGGAGGCTACAACCCCCTTTCCTTTCCCCATCCAACCGCCCTAAAATATAAGTGTCAAATTATGAAACCACTGCCTCACTATAACTGTGAGATATACCATTGTAATCATGTACCAATCTCTACCAACAACCTATAACCAACCTATACCAAAATCCCGTAATTGATCATGTACTAGAAGTAAGCATGTACCAACAAATACCAACAAGTACGTGACCTATCTATGTTGCAACTTGCGTATGTAAGTGCCCTATATTTACTGCAACTTGTGTATGTACGCGGTCTATACTATAGCTCGCGTACACCTTCTGAAAACTAGGGTTTTCACCTTTTCTGAAACTTCAAACACTTTCCTGCCTTAATCACATCAACATACAACCTGTCACTATGTCTTGTCTGTCGTTGTGCCCTGTGCATACATCATCTTATATATCCCTCAACCAAGTGCATCTATGTCTCTCTATTCATATGACATACATGTGTGTACAATCACATGGACTAGACGTCAAACCCTTAGTGATATGCAACCTCAAACCACACCAACACATTCACTAACACATCACAACCACTTCACAAGCAAAACCCTGAACCATGTACCATGAAATGAAAGTAATGCATCAACACTTAAACCAACAAGATGTACCAATGAATAATACCAAGTATACCAGTGTTGTATTTCTGTAGATCTAGCTCATACCATAAGTACAATACAACCAACAACCTTTCTAGGGAAAAACCTCAACCTCCCATAACCATATCTCAAGTATACAACAATATTGAACTACTCATAAGAATATGACATAGGTTTTGAATCTGTAGATAGATATGTTGTACCCTATCACTGTAGACCTTCCTAGGAGCTTGATTTCAAACTTTGAGAACCTGTCACCCTCAACAACTCAAGATTTCTTGTATTTTCCCATATGTATTCACCATTTTATACTATCATCCCACGTACATACATTCCCTTCTCTACAACATCATGCATAAACCTCAAAAACTAGGGTTTTTCAGTATTTTTGCAACTCCGAAACTTTCCCTGTCAACCCTTCATGCTTCCTCAAAATTGCATAAATTTATATGTACCAATGAGTACATGCAATAAGCCTTCCACAATAATAGATATTCAATATACTCAATAGGGTTCTAATAGGAGAGCCTTGCTCTCTTATTTATACTTCCATGTAGCTTCCTCAAGGGGTTACCTTCTAACCAACTTAACCCAACTTCCTTTTTTTAGGGATAACCCACTTCTAACCACTTGTCCACTTATAACCACTTTATCCGCAAATAGTAAGTTCTCCACTTCTAGTTGCAACTAATTTATTTTTAATTGTTTTATTATTGCAACAACTTAACCCATGATTAACTCCTAGTTTCACCCACTTGACTAGTCAACTTCTTCTAGGAGCTTCCAGAATAATTTGACTTCTTTTACCTTCTAGATAACTCATGATGTTATCCAACTTCACAAGGCTATATCTCTCTAACTGTGAGGAGTTATGTGATTTTCCACATATCATCAAAAATGGCATGACATGTACTATCCATATAGAATAGTCTTACCTACAAATATGCTAGTCTCCATACCATTATACATCAAACAAACTTTAGTCCTTTTCCCATATCTTTGTGCTATCGGAATTCACTATCGTACTTCTCCAAGGGTTGACATCAATCATTAAGGGTTGACATCAATATACAATATCACAATATCACTCTCCAAGGGTTGAAATTAATGACAACCAACAATCCAATCAAACTATCCATCAACCTAAACTAATTGTCCAACAATCTCCCCCACAATATCCCCATTTGGCATTGATGGAAACACCAACATTGATGGAAACACTTAGTCCTAGAAACACTATCATCTCTCTTCATCAATGTTTCTATCTCTCCCCCTTTGACATCAATGACAAAGGGTATCTCTCCTTGGGGTTGCTCCCCCTTACTAAACTCTCCTTGGATCCGATCCACCTTTCTTCATGCCTCTAATTACTCTCTCAATCCCTTTGGAAAAGGATTAAATCCCCATGTTGATCTAACACTATACTTGCTATAAAAAATCTTGGTTAAAAGAATATCTCCCCATGTGGGTGTGTCTCCCTGTGTGTATGCTACTAATATTCCTTTCTAAATATTTCTTTCTCTATTGAGATATCTACATGTTTATGTGTAGAAAAATGTAGGTCTTCCTGTACCTGCTTCTTTTTGGAGTTATTGTCCATTGGTGCTTCCTTGAGTAATCAACTGACATATATGAAAAGCATTCAAAAATAATCATTCAAATATTCTTGTGTCATTATCATCCATTATGATAATGTTATTTTATCTCTGAACCAGTCTCTGAACCAATCTATGAACCAATCTCTGAATCAATCTATGAACCACTTTCTGAACCAATCTATGAATCGATCTTTGTCCATATTGTCTAAGACTCTGATACTCAACTATCCACAATGTTGACACATATGTATCAGCTAATGCATAGACTCCCCCTATCTACTATTCATATAACCTGGCAGTCTCCAAGCTAAATAGATTAGGGCAATACCCGCTCTGATGTGGATTCATCTTCGTCTTCGTCAATGTATACATCTTCCCTTTGATTCTCTTTCTAAATTTTTTCATCATCCTGAGTTTTGATGTCTTCTTCATCCTCCAGTTGAATTCCAACACTTTCATCTTTTCCTGTAAATTCATCATGTTCTTGTGCTTCTTCAATCCCAAAAGTATGATTCCTTGGACCTATTCTTCATTTACCTGCTCTTCTTGTTTTTCACTTCTTCTCCAAACCTTCTTGCTTCCCACATCAACATTTTCTTTCATGGGAGTCCTTATCAAGCTTCTGTAATTTTGAGTTGTGTGTCCATAGTTGTGGCATTTGTGACATTCAATATTTTGTGGGGACACACAAGCATTTCTTTCCTTATTATTTATTTCATAAGCCCTGCAATTTGTAACCTTATGTCCAAAGTTAGTACAATAAAAACAATGACCATAAAATACATTTACATACCTGGGGGTGAATGATTTTCCTTGTAGTGTAGTCCTTCTGTAATTCTTCCTAGGTTGATCAAGATCTTCTCTTTGGTTATAATGATTGAACATTCCTTGTTTCTTAAATGTATAAGGTCTTCTATATTCATTTCTTTCTGATGTATTACTGAGAGGGGGGGTGAATCAGTGATGAGAAATAATGCTAATTATTAATCCTTTAAACCACAAAGTATATTATTTTACTTATTCAACCATGTTCATATGTTCATAATCAATATCTTACTGTATCATAAGAATTAACATTCACCAATGCATAATAAAAAATAACAAACACATCCACACAATGAACAGTATATTTATGTGGAAACCCAATGCGGGAGAAAACCACATAATTGTTTTCTTATATGTCAAGAATTACATTCAAGGAAGCACCAACTTCCAATTCTCCAGCTACAACTGGAAGGAAGCTCAAACCCCCTAGTTTCTCAGGCTACAACCTGAGGGAAGCTCCAACTCCCCAATTCTATAACTGCAACTAGAAGGAGGTTACAACCCCCTATGTTCCTTGGCTACAACCATAAGGTGGCTACAACCACCTATCCTTGCCCCATCGAACCACCCTGAAATATAAGTAGAATGATGGAACCACTGTCACACTATCACTGTGAGATATAATGCTATAAACCTATACCAATCAACCTGCACCAAACAACCTATAACAACCTATACCAAAAAACATGTAATCAACCTGTATCAATAACCTGTAAATAACTTGTGCCAACATGTACCTCAACCTATACCATAAACAAGTGCATAAACCATGCGCCAATACTATACAAATAACCTGCCACAACATCTTGTCCAAACAACCTATCAAAACAAACTGTCTCATCATTCTTATCAACCAAATCAGATCTACTCACCAAGATCAATCACCAAACAACTCTCAACCATATGCACAATATCACCAAGATGTGAATCAACCAAGCATATCACAACAACTCATAATCATCACCAAGATCAATATGTTCTTATAATAATATACCAAGACAAGTATGCTACATCATCCATAAACCATGTGTCAACAATAATACTAACAAGTGCCTCCAACCATGTACCAAGTATGCACCAATCACCAATCATGGATCAACTGCACATCAACTATGACTCATCAAGATGTACCAAAATTGTTAAGCCCTAAATAATGGCTCATTACCCATTAATTGGGGCATATTACATTAGTAATTTTATTTTATTTATGTCATCTTTAGTCCATTAGTTGTAATTATACCTCCTAGTCTCCTATATATACCAAGGAGACATTTTCATTTGGTGATCTTGTATTTGTACATTTATGTGGGCATAAGGAGGTTGCCCCATCAAAGAGGCTTATTATCTGAATTTATCTCTTTTTCAAGGAGTTGAGTACTTATTCTGAGGTTTTTCTATGCTATATTGATATTTGGTTCTTAACATATCGTATCAGAGCTCAAGGTCTTGGGGTTTCGCTGCTACATCTGAGACACCTTGGAAGTTTCGTTATAACTTATTTTCTACAACATGTCAGAAGGAACATATTGGAGGATATTTAGTATACGAATCAAGGTACATTGGGTTAAAATTTGAGCTCCTGAGGCCTTATAATTTTGGAGATACATCCTGTGCAATATAGGGTTCTAGAATCATCCTGAACTGAGTCATTTCGGAATTTTCACTATAATTTTTTTTTTGTAATGTTTTAGACCCTAAAATACGAAGGATATTCACATACATTAGTAAGGTATCTGTGGTCAAATGTTTCTCTTCTAGGTCATATTACATTTGTAGATACACCCTGTGGAAGATAGGGTATCTGACTAGTCCTATTGACTAGTCTCAAGAAGGTGTTCCGGGTAAAAAAATCATAACTTCTTCCTAGAGTATACAAATTGAGTGAGACAGGTTGCATTGGATAGTGTACAGTCTGTAGTAATTCTAGTACAAGTTTCAAAAAATTATATCAATTATTTTGTGCGGGTCACGCTATACAAATGAGATCTCCTGGAAAGGAAAAAAATCAGCAAGTTGTGGGGAAGTTACCGTAAATTCCACTTGGCACATCCAATTTTGATCAGACCTGTGGCATTGCAAAGAAGAAATATCAGAGAACTATAAAAACAAAATCATAACCATAAAGGCCGAAACTTTGGAGATACAGCAAAAGAAAGATTGTCTAGCAGAACCATCTCAAAATCGAGGTTCAAAAGTGATACTTGGCCAACATGCCGCCAAAAAAGGGAACTTCTACACCAAATAATCCTCCATAAATTCCTACTTGGACTCTTGATGAAGGTGAAGAAATGTGTAGGGACATAAATGACTTACAAAAGAAGACACTGACAAAATATGAACTACAAGGGATGATGGTTTCAACTGAAGCTAAATTGGAGGTAATAATGGATACTAAGATGGATGGTTTAAAAAGGGAGATCATGGAATGAATGAAAAATTTCCTAATAGAGAGGACACCTGAAAGTAAAAATGTGTCCCATGAAATTCATGATAAGGACACAAGGAAGAAGAATCAAGAATGGAGAAACTCCAACTTTGGGTTGAAGACCAGCGACATTGCTAAGATCGATATGAGGAAGTTTGATGGCAAGGACCCAATCACATGGATACTTCAGATAGAGAAATTATTTGATCTACATAATGTGCCACATACACAAAAGGTACGAATTGCTTCTTTATATTTAGAACCCAATCAATTTGTATGGTATCGATGGCTTTGTTCTCGCAAATCACTCATCACTTGGACCACTTTCACGAAAGAAATGATAGAACACTATGAGGATACAAGGAGAAATACCTACTTTAGCCAATTGATAAATCTCAAGAAAAAGGGTTCAATTACAGAGCACATTAAGAACTTCCAAAGATTGAATATAAAGGTAACATATATTCCAGATGCGCACTTGATTGATGTATTCATAGGAACTTTAAAGGATAACATTTAGCATGACATTCACCTTTGGGAACCCAAATCATTGGAGAATGCATTTAGGGTGGAAAGAAATGTTGAAAGTAAAAATATGGCTATGGATACTAGAAGGACCAATCCTAACAGCTATAGAGAGAATAATCCTCCTGCTTCTAAAAAACGTCAACAATTGGAGGAAAGAAAAACAAAAGGTTTATGCTTTAATTGTGACAACAAGTACAGTAAGAGACATAAGTGTGGTGAGAAGAAATTATTATGCATATATTGTGAAGAGGAAGAAGAACAAGAACCATCTCAAGATGAAAACGTAGAAGCAATTTCGTCTAAAGAGTTGAATCCCACGATATCGTGTAATGCATTGGTTGGAATTGGCACTCCTCAAACCCTCAAGATCGAAGGATATATCAAAAAGAAAAAGGTAATAGTCCTAATTGATTATGGCAGTACTCCTAATTTCATTCACTATAAATTATCCAAATCTCTCAATTGCTTTGTATATCTAGCGCCAGATTTTCAAGTAATGATTATAGATTGAGGAACTATCAATTGCTCAGGAAAATGCAATAAGATCAATCTTACTATGGGGGAATATGTAATGAATAGTCCAATGATTTCTATACCCATGGGTGGTGTTGATGTTGTACTAGGAATCCAATGGTTACAATCATTAGGAACGATGTCTTTTATTTTTAAGAAATTTTCATGAAATTTTCATTGGAAGGAAAAGAAATTGAATTACAAGGTATCATAGCGAAACCCAGTAAGGTGATAAGCTCTAATGGAATGACAAAATTATTGAAAAAGGGGCATCAAGGTATTATTGGACAACTATGCTCACTAGATGTTCAAACATCTATGCCATCTATTCCTATATATCTCCAAGGGATCATTGATAAGCATTCCAAAGTATTTGAAGATATTTCCAAAGGTATTCCACCCACTCAAAATCATGATCATGATATTCACCTAATTACTGGGAGTGTTCCTCCTAACATCAGTCCATACAGATACCCTTATTCCCAGAAGAGTGAAATTGAGCGCATGGTTGAAGAAATATTAGAGGCTGGAATTATTAGACCTAGCCAAAGTTCTTACTCTGCACCGGTGGTAATGGTATTCAAGAAATATGGTTCATGGTGTATGTGTCCATATTATAGAGAGCTCAACAAGATCACTATTAAATATAAGTTTCCTATTCCCGTCATTGATGAATTGTTAGATGAACTACATGGAGCAATCTATTTCACAAAGTTGGATCTTCGTTCAGGGTATCACCAGATTAGAATCAAGGAAGAATATATCCCAAAAATAGCATTCCGAACTCATGAAGGCCATTATGAATTTGTGGTCATGCCTTTTGGCCTTACAAATGCACCTTCCACATTCCAAGGGTTGATGAATTCCATTTTCAAGCCCTTCCTTTGAAAATTTGTGTTAGTGTTTTTTGATCATATACTAATTTATAGCAAGACTTGGGAGGATCATGTAAGACATGTTGACAAGGTGCTATAACTGTTAGAAAAACAGGACCGCGGAGCAATAAAATAAAACAAATGTAGAAACAAAACACAGAAGACACACAATACAAGAGAGACACAGATTTACGTGGTTCACCCAGTGTGGGCTACCTCCACCAGAGAAATTGCCAGGTCCTTCCTTTATTATTATCCAGCAAATGAAGGGATACAACCTACAGCAAAACCCGTTGTAACTTCTTCTTCTTTCTCTCACAGTCTCCTCTCTCAGAATACAATATTCACCATCCTCCATAGCCGCAATACATTTCCCTCATAAAAGAGGGTTAACTTCTAGGGAAAAAATCCCTAACATAATCTCTACCGTTAGATCTCCGACCTTATAATGAACGGTCCAGATTTACAATGAAATTACAATATACTTTTACAAGGCAATTTTTTCTTTGGGGGCCCGCTTGCCCCCAGACTCCCCAACCGGGGGGATAGCCCCCCCGGACCCTGCAGAGGGGGTACCCCCCCTCTGTACTCCCCCGCGTGCAAGAGTGTACATACTTCTGGGGTGTAAATACTTCATGGGGTATAAACACAGCTGAAAGTAAAAGACCTCTAAATCAGGAAGATAATCAGGCTCCACAACCAACAATCTCCCACTTGCAGACTGATCTCAACAACTCCACTGTTGTTGTATATGCTGGATTCTGAACCTTCTTGGACCTGGAAAATTTATCATCTTCATCTTCATTCTTGAAGACCAACTGAAACTGAGCAAGAACTCAGTTTCTCCCTGGTTACTCCCTTTGTTAACATGTCTGCAGGATTCTAGCTAGTGTGTATCTTTTC
>ML799434.1:302615-315278 GCA_009831015.1 Picea engelmannii | reverse complement strand
TATGGCCCTTATAAGGTGTTGCAAAAGATTGGTACTATGGCATACAAATTGGAGTTGCTTGCATCTTCACGAGTACACCCAGTTTTCCATGTTTCATGCTTAAAGAAGGTTATAGGTGACAAGATCCCAGTTAAAACCATATTTCTAGAACTTGACAAGGAAGAAAAAATCATATTGGATCCTAAAGCCATCACTGACACAAGAATTCGCTATCCGAGGAATAGATCCATTTCAGAGTATCTCATTAAATGGAGGAAATTATAGGCTGAATAGTCCACTTGGGAAGATGATTATTTTATACAGAAACATCCAGAGTTACTCAAGCATTGTGTACAACACTTGTCTCAAGGGGAGGGGCATGTTAAGCCCTAAATAATGGCCCATTACCCTTTAATTGGGGCATATTACATTAGTAATATTATTTTATTTATGACAGCTTTAGTCCATTAGTTGTAATTATACCTCCTAGTCTCCTATATATACCAATGAGACATTTTCATTTGGAATCATCTTGTAATTGTACATTTATGTGGGCATAAAGAGGTTTCCCCCTCGAAGAGGCTTATTATCTAAATTTATCTCTTTTTCAAGGCGTTGAGTACTTATTCTGAGGTTTTTTTATGCGATATTGAGGTTTTTCTATGCGATATTGAGGTTTTTCTATGCTATATTGAATTTATCACCAAGATCAATATGTTCTTATAATAATATACCAAGACAAGTATGCTACATCATTCATAAACCATGTGTCAACAATAATACTAACAAGTGCCTCCAACCATGTACCAAGTATGTACCAATCACCAATCATGCATCAACTACACATCAACTATGACTCATCAAGATGTAACAACATCATCAACAATACACCTCATGTATGTGCCACTCATCAACTACTTGTCTCAACCATGTATCCAACATGTACCTCAACCATATACCAAATACATATACCAATATAACCATCACAAGTTCTCTAGCAATACATCACACTATCCATAACCAAATACCATAAACCATTACATCAAACCATGTGCCACAACCTCAATGTTATACAACCTCTATCTGTAACATACCTCAACCAAAATCCCTCATCAATTTCATCATCCAAATCTGATTTGTAATTCTGTAATAGACCTGGTGTATATTATCACATACCTGCAAACATTCCTTAACTTTAACAACAAGAGACTAAAATTTTCATCAAACTTTACATTAGTCTCACATGACTAATTTTGGATTAGTCAACAACCCTAACTTGGAATAATCATAATTATGTACATGTAATGAATAAATATCTTAAAATAGTATACAATGTTCTTCAATGTCCTTTCTACCATTCCTCCAGGTGTCACTGCTTGGAACCTCCCAGAAAAGGATTTATATAAAAAATGGCATACCTTGTTAAATTATGGATTATTCTAGAGAGTGAACTTGTAGAGAATGCCCCACATGGAATATTTGTTGTATGGATAGTAAAATGTTACAAAACATACTAAGGACTATACTATAACCAATAAAATTAGTATTATTGATTTTGGATATGTTATGAATAAGTTATGACATTTTAACCCAAAACACATGTTTTAGACTAGTTTTAGAACTAGCCCCAAACCCTATTTTCCACGAAGTGTAACTACCAAAATAAAATGACCCACAAGATGAAATTTTTATCACAGTTACTTGGATATGTTTTATCAACATCCTCTAGATTTCAATGTCTAAATCATTTTAGAAAAAACATTATTGTGAAAATGGTGATATGACCTGTAAATAACATATCTTAGAAAGCATCATCAAAAGACCTTATCCTCCCTTGAATTTCGGCCTTCTTTACTTCACCTTCCCTCTGAAATTCGTCTTCGATCTCCTTTGGTTACCTGAGTCACTTGTAGATATTCAATATTCTCAATAGATACAAATGGGAGACCCTTTCTCTCTTATTTATACTCTTCAAGTAGTTTCCTCTAGAAGTATCCAATTAACCACTTTGTCCACTTAGCCACTTTGTCCACTTAACCACTTTGTCCACTTAGCCACTTTTTCCACTAAACCACTTTTTCCACTTCCACTTTTTCCACTTAACCAACTTTTTCCACTTAGCCACTTTGTCCACTTAACCACTTTGTCCATTAATAGTAAACTCTCAAGTTCTAGTTTCAACTAATTTATTTTTAATTGTTTTCTTGTTGCAACCACTTTAACCCATGACTAACCACTTTGACTAGTCAACTTCTTCCAGGAGATTCTAGAATAATTTGAATTCATTGACCTTCTAGGATCTTCTATATAACTCATGAGGGTTCTCCAACTTCACTTGGACATAACTCTCTAACCGCGAGCAGTTATGAGGGTTCTCCAACTTCACGTGGCCATAACTCTCTAACCGGGAGGAGTTATGTGGCATTCCACATATCACCATAAATGTCATACATGTACTATCCATCTAGAATAGTCTTACTTATAAATTCACTGATATCCATGCCCTTATACCTCAAACAGACTCAGATCCCTTACACATGTCTTTGTGCTACCAGAATTCTTCCAAAGGTTGATATCAATCTACAATATCACTCTCCAAAGGTTTACATTAATGAAAAATAACAATCATCACTCTCCAAGAGTTGACATCAATGACAACCAACAATCCAAACCAATTGTCCATCAACCTAATGCAACTTCCTGACAATATCCCCCTTTGGCATTGATGGCAACACCAACATTGATGGAAACACTTATTCATGATAACAATCATGATTATACTCCTCATTAATGTTTCTATCTCTCCCTCTTTGACATCAATGGAAAAGGATATCTCCCTTTGGGGCTGCTCCCCCTGACTGAACTTTCCTTGGGGATACTCCCCCTCTCTAAATTCCGTTGATCTTTCTTTGTGTTTCTAAGCCTTTGATTACTCTCTCTCTCCCTTCATATGAATAATATCTCCCCCTTTGACAAAGGGTATCACTCTGATGAAACACTGAAGCGATGTCGCTCATTCTTCCCTTGTGACAATCGCCCCCTGGAAACATGCCTTTGTTCTCTCTCTCCAAGAATCTAACTCTATATCCTACATTTGATGAATCTCTTCCCATGAAATCATACTTCTATTCTTACGTCTCTTTCTGACAACTTATGTGAATGATATTTCTACCTATCGTTTTGGTTTTGTTTCTCTCTCTTGACTTCTCTGCAAGATGTTGTGTAGAAAAAACAAAAGTCTTCCTATACATGCTGCCTTTTGGAGTTATTTTCTATTAGTGATTCCTTGTGTAATCAACTAACATATATGAAAATCATTCAAGAATAAGCATTCAAATATTCTCGTGTAATTATCATCCATTATGATAATGTTCCTTTGTCTTTGAACCACTCTCTAAACCAATACATGAATCCATGCTCTCGTCCACTCTCATATATTTGTCCAAACCTGCTAAGTGTTATTACGAATCCATCTCTGTCCATACTGTCCAAGACTCTTCTACACAACTATCCATAATGCTGACCCATCTATCACTATACTATCATGAAGTATTCACTACTACAACTGATTAATCTATCATATTGTACTTATGCTAACTCACTTCTTTGAATCTATCTACTCAAACTCTGCAAGATGATCGAAGGATGGTTCTTTGGTCTGTCTTAGCTACCACATAGACTCCCCCTATCTATTATTAATATTACTTAGGAGTCTCTAAGAAAGATGGCTTATAAAAATTCCTGCTCTGATGTGAAGTCATCGTCATCTTCATCAATAGATTCATCATCTCTATGAACTTTGGCTTCTTTCTTTTTTTCTGTGGATTCATCTCTCACTACAATACCTGAAAGTACAATCTCTTTAACTTGTTCCTTATTTACCTTTCCTCCTTTTCTTTCATTTCTTTTCCAAACCTTTTTGTATCTGACATCTTTCGTTTTCTTTATAGATTTGTCTTCATCTCGTTTTATTTCCAATCTTGCGATCTCTAGGACTTGGTCTTTATTCACTTGTTCTTCCTGATTTCTTATCCATACTTTCTTATATCTGATATCATTGTTCTCTTCTATGGAAGTATCGATCATGATTCTACAATCATGAGCTATGTGTCCATATTTATGACATTTGTAACATTCAATGTTATGTGGGGTGACATAAGCATTTCTTGCTTGAACATTTCTTTTATAATCTCTGCAATCTGCAACCTTATGTCCAAAGTTAGTACAATAAAAAAAATGACCTTAAAAGAAATTTACATGCTTGGGAGTAAATGATCTTCTTTGTGGTGTAGTCCTTCTAAATTTCTTCCTTGACTGATCATGATCATGATTGAAGCTTCTTTGTGGCTTGAACATGGATGGTCTTCTTGAATATGTATCTTTATTAGTTTTCTTAGATTCTGGTTGACCATGATTCCTTCCTTTGAGTAGTTCTGCATAACTCTTGCTCTTTTATTCATTCTTCTTTTCTAGCAACCTAGAGTGCTTATCTTCATTCTCTACTGTTTATGTAAATGTTTTTGTCTCTTCAACATTCTTGTTGATCTTGACGACTTTGACTCTTAGTGTAAAAACTTATTCTTCAAGCTTCTCAACCTCTTCTTCTTTCTTCATTATTTGAGACTTCACGACCTCTTCTGTTATCTTTTATTCTTCAAGTTGTATTTTCAATGTAATTATTTCTTCTTCGAGTCTTCTCTCTACTTGACCAAACTCTTCCTCAAGTTGGTTTAAGTCATTGGTTCTTTCCTTGACATGATCTATCAATATATTTTCTCTCTTTTCCGCTTCTTCTTTTTGTGTTGATATGTTGGCTTCTAAACATTTCTTTTGATATTATAGAGTTTCTTCAATTCTTCTGGCCTCTTCTAGACGAGATCTTAAATTCTTGGTGACCTGTTGAGCTTCTTCAGAACCTTGAACACTTTCCCTTTTCTTCATTAATTATTTCTTGGGTGACTTGTTTTCTTCTCTTTCTTTCTTTAGATATTCAATTTCACTGATCAATTGTTCTCTGTAATCAACTCATGCTTCTTCATAATCCTCCTCTTCTGAATTTGTCTAACATGATGAGCATATTTCTTCTTGTTCAGTATCTATATCTTCTTTGGCATTTTTTGAATCTGTGATGGGTGAAGAATAGACATTATGTAACTTATCTCGAAGTTCTTTGGCTGATGAAAATTTACCAACCTTTTCTCTTACCGGATTAGGTAATCCTTCCCAGATGAAATCCATTGTTATTTTGTTATTCTTCTTGGATTCCTTCTTGGTTGTAGTCTTTTCCATTTTTGAACTATTGTATCCTGTAGCAATTGATTTCCAAATATCATATCCACGTTCCTCCAAAAATACTTTCATCCTTCCACTCCATATATCATACTTTAAACCATTCTCACCATTAAACATTTGTAATCCATTCTTAGAATAATCTATGATATCCTTCCAGTGGTCAAATTGTTTCCTAAAGGAAATTGCTCTGATACCAATTGTTGGATTATTGAGAGGGGGATGAAACAGTAATGAGAAATAATGCCAATTATTAATCCTTTAAACCACAAAGTATATTATTTTACTTATTCAACCATGTTCATATGTTCATCATCAATATCTTACTGTATCATAAGCATTAGAATTCATCAATGAATAATAAACAATAGCAAACACATCCACACAATGCACAGTACACCAATATTTACGTGGAAGCCAAATGTGGAAGAAAACCACAAAATATTTTTCTTATATATCAAGAATTACATTCAAGGAAGCACCAATTTCCAATTCTCCAGCTACAACTGGAAGGAGGCTCCAACCCCCTAGTTTCTCAGGCTACAACCTGAGGGCATCTCCAACTCCCCAATTCTTTGGATAAAACCAAAAGGAGGCTACAAACCCCTATGTTATCCGGCTACAACCACCTATCCTTGCCCCATCCAACTGACCTAAAATATAAGTAGAATGATGGAACCATTGTCACACTATCACTGTGAGAAGTAATTATGTAAACGTATATCAATCAACCTGCACCAAACAACCTGTAACAACCTGTACCAAAAAAAATGTAATCAACCTATACTAATAACTTGTAAACAACCTATACCAATAACCTATGCCAACATGTACCATGCATAAACTTGTACCTCAACCTATACCATAAACAAGTGCATAAACCATGCACCAAACCTGTACAAATAACCTGTCACAACAACCTGTCCAAACAACCTATCACAACAACCTGTCTCATCAATATTATCAACCAAATCAGATCTACTCACCAAGATCAATCACCAAGACAAATCTCAACCATATGCACAATATCACCAACATGTACATCAATGAAGCATATCACAACAACTCACAATCATCACCAATATCGATATGTTCTTCTAATAATATACCAAGGCAAGTATGCTACATCATCCATAAACCATGTGTCAACAATACTACTAACAAGTGCCTCCAACCATGTACCAAGTATGTACCAATCATGCATCAACTACACATCAACTATGACTCATCAAGATGTACCAACATCATCAACTATACACCTCATGTATGTGCCACTCATCAACTACTTGTTTCAACCATGTACCCAACATGTACCTCAACCATATACCAAATACATATACCAATATAACCATCACAATTTCTCTAGAAATACATCACACTATCCATAACAAATACCATAAACCATTACATCAAACCATGTGCCACAACCATTACATCAAACCATGTGCCACTAATATTCATTCCCTTATACCTCAAATAGGCTCGAATCCCTTACCCATGCCTTTTTGCTACCAGACTTCTTCCAAGGGTTGATATCAATCTCTAAGGATTGATATCAATATACAATATCACTCTCCAAGTGTTTAAATAAATGAAAACCAACAATAATCACTCTCGGGGGATGACATCAATGAAAACCAACAATCCAAACCAATTGTTCATCAACCTAATGCAACTTCCTGACATCTGATTCTTGTTGATCATGATTCTTTCCTTTGAGAATTTATGCATAACTCTTTTGTTCTGTTGATTTTGTCATGGAGATTGAACCTTTCTTAGTCTACATTTGGTTGTATCCTAGTCTAGACATGTCATAGTATGGATTTTGATTGTTGATGATATTATCCAATGTATTGGTGCTATCCTGTTGCATGTTCCTTTTCTGAATATATTTTCTTAGAGTGATTTATTATGCTTCCAACCTTTCAATCATATTTTCCTTCTCTACTAGATAACTTATGAGTGTTTCTTCAATCCTTCTATCTTCTTCAACCTGAACTTTTAGCTTTGTACTTATTTGCTTGACTTCCTCTGAGTTGAGATTCTTGGTTTTTTTTTACTTTTAGTTCTTTCTTGAGTGACTTGTTTTTCTTTATTTCATTCATTAGATCTTCTAAGGCCCTAATTAATTCTTCTATGAGATCGACTTCACCTTCTTCTTCTGAACTATTAGAGTTTCTTGTGTGATTTTCCTTATCCATGAATAGTACCTTTTATGACTCACTGTTGATTCCATCATCTTCACCAGATGAAGAACTGTCTTTTCTAGAGTATATATTTTTATTGAAGGCTTTCTTTTTGTTTTTCCAGTTTCCCTTTTGATATCTATTTTCTTTATTGGGCTCATCCTTTTCATCACTTTCTAAATTTATAGCATAAGGAAACTTATTTGCAAAATGACCAATTCTACCACAATTGAAACTTTTCAATGGAAGCTTATCTTTATATTTATTTGTTCCCTTTTGCAATTTTCTTACGAAATTTTCCATTTCTTCATCTTCTTCTGAATCATCACTGCAACTATATTCTGACTTTGGATTTTTCTTGTGAACTTACTTTAAATGGTGCTTGTTACTTTTATTTGTCTTCTTAGATGCTTTTAATGCAACTTACTTTGTAACCAGATTGTCTTGTTCTATCCTCATCTCATAAGTTGTGAGTATCCCATGTAGCTCGTCCATAGTCATTGTATCTGTTGGAGCCGCCCTTGTTTTTCACCTCGCGCAAATTTTCAATGTTTTGATGCTTAAGATCTAAGGTCGTTTATCTTCTCTTTCCGAACTCATAAAACTCTCAAATCTTGTCGCATGAGTAGCAATGCTTTTTCACGTTCAAAGAAGATCCATTATTCGCAAGTATGTTTGCTCTCAGGTTTTATTTCAGGATGTCGCGGGTCGGACACCTTATTTCTTGAATTCACAAGTCCCGAGTCGTGAGAATGCGAACTCGTTTCTAATTTTTGTCCAAAACAAGAATAGTATAAAACCTTTAACCCTTGATTAGACATCATCGGGGTTTCGCGCCTCGGCATTCGTCGACCCTAAATTCTTTTTTTTACAACTCCGAGAGCCGATAACGTGATAAACCTTTTTGGTAAACCTTTTTGATAAACCTTAGTCAGAACCAAGGTTAAAAAAAACTAACCACGGTTAAAAATTGGTTCTCGGCACATCGTCGCTCGGCTTTTTCTCTCATAAAGTTAAGGTCTCCAAAACTATGATGTGCGAAGTTGCGACATGAATGTATCAAGGTTAATTAATAGCCCAAACTTAGATTTCCTTCTCTTGATTCGAGACAAATTATCGCCGCATCGCAATATCACGACTCGGCATATCATTCTCCTAAAAAGTTGTCTTCGAATTCCCGAGTCGCGATATGGCAATTAAGTTAATCATATCATTAAAGACCCACTAATCATGATTCCCATTGGTTACATTAAAATCGGCCCTCGCAATATCGCGAGTTAAAAGATCAAAACGCGAAAACAGAAGTCGCAATGCAACGAAAGGCGAAGAAGTTTTTCAAGTCAATAAGATTTGTAATTCTTAAAAATAAAATGGATTACGTCCCGCGCTTCGAGGTTGGCACACTTCACGAGGTATTTATTCATTTACTCTCCATAACCTGAGTACCTGTCAAGCCGCCCAATATTCATGACATTAATGAGAAATTAGGGTAAATCCACGATGAAAATAAGATCGGATTTTTTTCAATTAATTTGGTTTTATTCACGATTTGACGGACTCATGACAAGGTACATGATTTTCAAAATATATACGAGACTTTGTTTTATTTGTTAAAAAGAAAAAATTTCTTATCAAGCGTATAGAGCAAGTCTTTCTACGAGTGAACTAGCCTCTGCATGTATACGCAGGTTTATCACAGAAGAACGAAAACACCAGCTTCAGCTATGGCGCCAAGGAGAGGAGCTAAAGCAAATGTCGAAGTCGCCGCACAGGGTTCAGACAACATCTCAGATACTTCGCCTCGGACGGACGGCTCAGTATCTACCTGGTCTTCTATTACAGATATCCTGCAATCAGAGTTAGTAAATTGTTCAGACTCTGATGACTATAACTATGATATTGTGAAGGACGACATGAACACTAGGTACAAGACAATTGTTCAGTCGAGAATGCACTTGGTGGCGACCAGACCTCGGTTGCTCCCTTATTACGATATGATCCGATGGGCATTGGATCACACCGACCTGCCTTCCAGAACTATTGTGAATGACAGACAGGCTATGATTGGGACTTTTATACCCGAGCATATCCAGTCTATGTATAAGCTCCCAGTGACCTCTGAATGCACATTTGGAAAAGAATTCTTTGCAGACTTCAAAGAGAAGGAGTGCAAAGAATTTGAAAAGACTATGCCAGGCTTGATAAAATATTGGGTATCTCGTCCCTCAACATTCAAGGTGAACAACGAGGGTGTGCATTCGATTTCTTCGTTGGAGCCAAACTATAGGTATGTGGCGATGATGACTTGTCGGCTTTTCGGATCGGAGGACACCGCTCATTTTTACGTCCAGTGGGTACCCCTCATTTTTTGGGTAGCAGAAGGTTCCTCATTCAATTGGGCAAAAATGCTCTTCGATAATTTGTTCAACAGAATCACCGAGTACCAGGACCAGAAGGCAGTCGGGAAGCCGTCTGGATTCTACATGTCCGCGTATATCATGGACGCGATATGCTCCCTGACGCCTTTCCCTTTGATGAATTGGGCTTGGAGTCCAACCCGAGAGAAGACTGTTCATGAGTACCACGATAAGCTGTGGGAAAATAACGCGAACAAATTTATTTATGAAATTTTTAATTGGGTAATAGTGCCCCTGCACATCACCATTTTTGGCCTCTTGCCACCTCGCATATCAGATGGCATTGTTAATCTGAGCCATATCACGGACTAGTATGTGGAAGAGGAATTCTCCTATTTAAGATTGTTTGGAGCTACTGTTCCTCCTCTGGCGCTGCCACTATTCATTCCCGACAAGCTAGCTTGTCGCGAGATCGCTCAGCAAACAGTAATCGGCGGAGTGAGCAAAGAGCTCAAAACGTCAGCAAAGAAGGTATGGCCGTCTTTCCCTATTCGGCTAAATTCCTACTCCTTATTAGACTTTGGACATGCCAAGGCTGAAGCTGCAGCCATAGAAAACTTAAACTTAGTCTCTATCGAGTACAAGAAGCATGACCCTTAGGGAATTTTGAGCACTCATTTAGGGAATTGTGGGTTAAAAAGGTTCGAGCATGAAAAATCGCCCTCGGATGATGTTTTCCGAGGGGCGAAGTCCTATTCGGAGGTGCAATTTCGAATCGGATCCCTCGCACCTAAAGACAGGACCTCAGTTTTGAAATTTCAAGAGCATAGGAGACGATGTCTCCCTGTGGTACTGGGAGGTCTGGGACTTTCCAAGGGGAAAGAAAAAGAGGCCGAAAGTTCCGGGGGGCAAACCTCTAACCCCGAGAAATAGCAGGAGAAGAATCCAGAAAAGGACGGGAATCCAGAGCAGGAGAAGAGCCCTGAGCGGGAGGAGAATCCCGGAACAGAAAAAGAGACCACTGTTCCTCCCCAGGAGCATAGTCCGGAGGTAGAAATAAAAGACACAGACCCACCCGAAACTCAGACTCCAGAAACAAGGACGAAGGCCTCAGACCCCTCGAAAGAGCGAGATCCTCTTAGCACACCAGGGAAGGGGGCCAAACAGATCGGACAACCCATCACATCTGTCACACCCTTGCAGTCAGCACAAGGAAGTGTTAGCGGGGGATGGATATTCGGTGAAGAACTGAGACCTATAAGGGCAGAGGAACTCCCTCCTAATGAATTCTTCTTTGACAAAAAGAGGAAATCTGTGGTGAAGCGAGAATTTTATCAGGAGGGATATTCCACTGTTAAAAGATTCAAAGTGATGGCCGATGGGATGAACAAGAAAAGAGATGAATTTGCCACTGAAATTGCAGGAACGTTGGGAGCGTATGCAACAACAAATCAGTTCTCGGTCGAAATGTTAAAGAGGCAGCTCAAAGCAAAAAACCGCCTGATCAAGACCCTTGAGACCAGGTTAACTTCGGCAGCAGAAAGCGCTAGAAGTCAAGTAAGTGGAGAAATCGAGTTGGCTCGATTGGCCGACAAAAAAGAAATTGAAGTCCTCAAGACTAAGCTGGAACAAGCAAATTCTACGGTCTGAAATGGTCGAGTACAATCAGACCAGCAGAGGAATATGATTACACAGCTACATGCTCAGTTGGAGGATGCAGAAATCAAGGCGGTTGACATCGAGATCATTAAATCCCGAGCAGCTGACATTCGAAGCAAGATTTCCTCTGCTCAACAGAGCCTGCTTAACAAAGCAGGGGAGATTCGAGAAAACTGCTTGTTAATACATCGAATCTCTGAAAATCTGAGTAACAAAGAAAG
The DNA here is from genome assembly GCA_009831015.1 of Picea engelmannii. Taxonomy (NCBI): domain Eukaryota; kingdom Viridiplantae; phylum Streptophyta; class Pinopsida; order Pinales; family Pinaceae; genus Picea; species Picea engelmannii. The sequence goes on along the minus strand of ML799434.1, from coordinate 303,587 downwards.
AAATGCAGAAGATGCTCGGATTGATTTTCAAGAAGCAGTTATAGCGACTAACAACAGGTTTTCAGGACCACCCGGGCTCACCATTGCCGAACAGACTAGGGGAAATATCTTGTTAAAGAATTGGGAACAGATTATTGTTTCGAGAAAAGAACAGGTTCAAAAAGTGACAAATTCGTTAGCAGAAGCCTGCAATGTCATGAATGGTGAGCAATTAGGAATGAATATTGGAAGCGACGCAGAGGCGCTGAGACAGATAAATACAGATCAGATTTCTCTCGACTTAAAAGAGAAGAATGAGAGGAATTCAGCAGAAATCTCCGGGATGAACAGGGTGGACTCGGCTCAAATTGACAAGCATTTGATTTAGCCTAGTGCACAACTCGGCGCTCTTGAACTCGTCAGTTTACAAATAGATGATAAACTTCCACAACTGGCCCGAGAGTGCTATTTTGCCGAAGCCAGTTGTCAAGCCGAGCATTCACAGCTTGTAACCAAATTTGTAGACAAGTGTATCATGTACACTGCATCCATGCGAGGACAAGCATCCAACTCTTCTTGAAGATAGAATAGATGAAGTGGAGTTATTTCGTCCCCCCCAGCTGTCAATATAAAGACTTCGCAGATTGTATTTCAATTTTTAGACAAATGTATCATAGGTATTAAATCTAAGCAAAAACAAGCACCTGGCACCTTTTTTGAAAACAGATTCGGACAGATGGAGTAATTTGGCTCTTCTGAACCGAGAGGCAAATTGTGTATAAATACATCACAAAAAGAAGAGAATATGGCTGGACTTTTTGTGGACTAACTGTAAGAGAGTTTTTGCATCAAAAGAGTTAATACAAGCAATTTGAAGATTCCCGATTCTGTCACGACTGTGTTGCAAGTTTGTTTCGTCATGTTCTTTGTTTCTTTTCATTTTGCTCTACATAATTGACGTGTATCACTGTAATTTAGTACGACCACTACTAT